>JAHZMU010001586.1:0-16319 GCA_027743725.1 Rambutsinella grinnellia
TTATCCTACAAATTTTTAGCTCAATTGGAGCAACTTGAAAATTGGCAGGAACCGGTCAACTTAAAGGGACCACTATTTTAAAGGGGTGTGGAATTCGAAATTATTATCTTTATATTTAGTAATAATTTATTTATTTGCAAGATTCAAGTTTGGTAATAGCTGAAGGAAATGTCATCAAGCTTATCCGACTTGACTTGATTGGAACACAAGAATTTGAGACATTGACTATATCTGAGATGAAATCAATCAGGTCATTTTGCTACAATCCAAAAACCCACGCATTTATTCTATATGACTCCATTTTGAAAAATATTTTTGCGTATAATCTCATTACAAAAGAAATTAAGTTGTTGGTTGGAAACCAACTAGGATATGTTAAGGCGTTGGGAATTGGTAAGCTGATTTGTACAAAATATGGCGATAATATTTATAGCAACGTTAAATTTTAAACTGGATTGAACAGACGCGATCTCTCAGAATCTTTACTGGATAGATTCTCAAAGGCAAACTCTGGAGGTGATGAGTTTGGATACGAAAGCCAGAAAGGTTTTAAGATTTAATGTGGCCAAATACAATCAGACGGAAATGTTTGTGTCTTTGATCGGTTTCTTGTAATAACCCATTTCAAAATACATATTTTGCTAGAACTGCTATATTGCATATTTAATTTTTTTAGAGGCATATTCGTATCAGGTGCAGATTGGATAATGATTTATTATTTGGACGGAGTTAAATCCTGGATCTACTCAGATGTAGGAAACAATCCAATTGGATTAAGTTATGACGACTTATCTAAAGAATTTTTCTGGTTGGTTAAATCTAATAGCTTAATTAACTAAAACTTAACGCTCTTATTATTTCTGAAAGGATTGAGGGAACAACGGGAAGCATATTTTTCACAAGTGATTTCTCCCATATTGATGAAGTTGAGGTTTATCCAACTACGGAAACAAAGCAGCTTCTTGGCCCTATCAGGAACGGAGTAGTTTATCAAGGGAGTGTTTATTGGATACCTAAAAATCTAAATGAATTGCACTATACCCGAATTGGATCTGGGAATATTTCAAAGATTGACTTGAAACGTTTTGGAAATGGGTAAATGGCTATTTTTAATAAAAATTTGGATCGCACCAAGCTCAATTACTACGAAACACATAATATGTGTGCTTGGAAAAATCCTGAGAGAAAGAATTGCTCTCATATTTGTATCCCACGAAGGGTATTTGATGCCTACGAAAAGGTTAAGGAAGATTGTGATTGTCCAGATGGATTTGAATTGGGGGAGGATGGATTGACCTGTGAGAAGTTACACAATTCAGATGGAGGAAGCAATATATATTGGTGGATGATTATATCTTTGGTTTTTAGAGTTATTATCGCAGTTGGTGCTGGGCTTGTTTTGTACAGAAAATTTATTAAAGCAAATCACCATTCGCGATCTGTTTCTGTGTTATTTAGGAGAGAGAATTCTGTAAATGAATAGCAAGTGTAAAAATAAATATATGCTTGCATTAAAAATTATTGAATTTATTCCTACACAGAATTCGCATTAATCCGCAAACCAACTATTACTCAGCTTTTCTTAGTAGTTTGAGTGCCTCAAGTCGTACTTAAAAAGTGAAATGATCGTAAACATCTTACGTCGATTTGAAAGCCTACAGATTAAAAAGGATGTCGGCTTCATCACATTTCTCGCTTGCAAAACGTTTCCATGAAAAACCACAATTATCAGCAATCGATTCACTCTCCATTTCAAGTAATTCGCTTTAGATCTCAGTCAGCTTTCACCGCTCTCAAGTATCACTTGAAAAACTACTCAAAAGATTAATAATCAGAAATGAGTTTTATCAAATTAATATTTTTTCTCGGCTGTTTCAGTCACCCGCTACTACTCACAGGTATTTTGTAAAAACAATTAGCAAAAAAAATAAACTTTTTGTATTCAAAATTGCACATTTTTGTAAAGATTGTCAGGAAAATCTCATCTTTTTTGGAAGAGACCGGGAATCATTCAAGCTATTCTATACATCTTTAAACGGCACAAGAAAACCTGCAGAGGCATATTCTCCTCTTAACTTACTGACTCTTTCCATCACCAACATTGACTCTTTGCAATGTATTGGAAATGATACGATCTTCCTCACTGGTAATGGTGATAACTTTGAACTTTCCCAACTTGTCCAGATTTCGAATGGAATGCTTACATCCAATTCTACATACGAAGGACAAGATACAATAATCCGGCAGGATTGGCTCTCCGGAAATTTGTATTTGGTAAGTGAGGATAAGATAATGGTTGTGGTTCCGGGAAGAAATTCAACGCTGATAACGAAAGTTATAGCGACTAGTCCAAACAACATAAATGATCTAGCTCTCAATCCTAATTCGGGCTTAATGTATTTTGCAACTGATGAGAAAATCATGCAAGCTAGTATGGACGGAAGTGGAGTAGAAGAACTTGTCTCTAATGGTATTAGACTAGTATCGCTCGCTATTGATTTGGCTGAAGGAGATGAAAAGCTTTACTGGGCAGATTCCATTAAAGGAACTATTGAATATGTTAAATTGGATGGGAGCAAAAGGGTTTCGACTTTAATAAAAGACCGATCAAACTTATATTCATCCCTAAATATATTCGAGGATCAACTTATTTATCTCGAAAACTATTCGAGTTTAAAGGTGAAAAGTTTGTCTAAAAATTAGTTGAATTGGTAATAATTTTTAGGTAATTTTTTAGAGCGTAAATAAACATAATGGTTCGGAAGTGTGGACTTGGACAGTTGAAAGGATTCAGGACAATTTTCAGCATTTTACAATTTGTGATGAGAGAAACCAACCCATTCGAAGGAGGAATCCTTGTGATGGTTTGAAATGCTCTTATTTATGTGTGGTATCGGCTGGAGCAGTGGAGGGATTTCGGTGCTTGTGCCCGACTGGAAAAGTATTGGACGTGGATAGGTTCACTTGCACAGGTAATTGTTTTAAAGGATTTTAGAATCTGGGTGGTAATTATTATAATTTTCTTAGAGCTGAAATTAGCAATAGCCGGAGCAAATGCTATTAAGATAATAGGAGTTGATGTGATTGGAAAGGGGGAGTTTGAGACAATCACTATAAGAGAGTTGGAATCTATTCAGGCGTTTTGCTACAATCCAGAAGACAACAGTTTGATTCTGTATGATACGGTTTTGAAAAAGATTTTTGAATATGATCTGATTAAAAAGGAGGCGAGGGTTTTGGTTGACACCCAAGTTGAAAATGTTGTGGATATTGACATTGGTAAGTTGGCTGATTGAATGTTAAGATAACTAAAATTAATTAATGTTACACTAAATAGACGCAGTCGCCCAAAATCTATACTGGATCAATCCGAAAAGACAAACGCTGGAAGTGATGAGCTTAAAAACGAATGCGAGGAAGATTTTAAGATTCGATTTGGAAGAAAATGCTTCACAGGAAATTTACGATTTTTTTTGCTTTTTAGAGGAATTGTTACGAGTGGGAATGGCTGGATAAGAATATATAGTCGGGATGGATATTCCTCAGCGAGTTTTGCTGACGCTGGAAGCAAACCAATTGGATTAAGTTATGATTTGGCTCTAGAAACTTTATTCTGGTTGGTTTGAATAATATAATCTTAGTTTTAAAAAGATTATTTAAAAATTTATGACATTTTAGGATTGAAGGAAGGCGAGGAATTGTTTCTTCTACTACAACGCGCTTGACCCTTTCCAAAAACGTGAAAATGCATCTCCTTGGGCCAGTGAGGAATGGAATAATTCATCAAGGAAGTGTTTACTGGATACCGGAAAATGTGGAGGAATTGCGTTTTGCTCGAGTTGGATCTAAACAACATTTCGAAAATTGAATTAGATGGGTTCGGAAATGGAAAAGTAGCTATTCTAGATAGAAATATGGAGCATATGAATTTAGATATTGGAGAACATGAGTGCTCTTGGAAAAATGAGAAGAGGAAGAATTGCTCCCACATTTGTATGCCAAGTGGATTAGACGATTTTAAGGGAGAGTGTGTGTGTCCAGATGGATTTGAACTGGAGGTGGATGGGTTGGCATGTAAAAGGCAGAAGGAATGCGTTGAAATGCCCACGCAGTTTAAATGTAATGATGGCGCTTGTATTTCCGGATTGCTTGTTTGTGATGGCTTCAAGGACTGTGGAGAAAGCGAGGATGAGGTAGAGGGGCTATGTGAGAAGTGGAAGACCGGTAACAACCAGGCTGAAAATGACAAGTTGGATTCAACGGCAGCAAGTAGCATTTCAGACGAAAAACATTTTGGACGTTGGTTGATTCCAATTTTGATTTTGGTGATAGTAATCGCCTTCGTTACGGTGGGTGGAGGGATTGCCAAATACAGAAAAAATGTTTGAAGGTCAATTCGTTATTCTGAATCCGTTTCTTTAAAAAAGAGAAGATTCTGTTGAGAAGTAAATTTGAATTTTGTGAATAATTTTAATGGCTGATTTGTAAAAATAAAAAAGTTTTAAATGTAACCTATATATTTAATCTTACAAAACATGTCGATTTGTGACAGCTTGAAATTTCGGACGTAGATGAAGCAAAATAAAGATTTCAGGTGATGCTGTAAAAGTGCTTTAGATAAGCATTTTGCGTATATTTGGTTCGCTGTTTTTAATAAAAAGTAATCATTGATTAAATAAGTTTAATTAAAATCATTCTTTTCACAAGGCAAACCCTCCACCAATCGAGGCAATCAATCCCAAAAGCATTAACAGAACTATCCACCAATTGCTCCTGCTTTCTCCTGAAATGTTCAACTTATGACCTAGCTTCCATTTTAAGCAGAGCTCCTCCACCTCATCCTCATTTTCTACACAATCTTTGATCCCATCACATATAAACAAACCGGTAATACAAGTTCCATCATTACACCTAAACTGTCATGTCAACACATTCCTTCTGCCTCTCACATGTTAATTCATCCTCCCCAGTTCAAATCCATCCGGACATTCACATTCTCCTCTAGGCCTGTCTACGTAGATGACTCTCGTGTGATCCAAATTTCTATTTAGGATAGCCATTTTCCCATTTCCAAAACCATTTATTCCAATTTTCGAAATATTACTGGACCCAATTCGGGTAAAACGTAATTCATCCGCATTTCTAGGTATCCAATTACTTCCTTGATGGATTACGCCTTCACTGACAGGGCCAAGGATCTGCTTCTTTTCCGTAGTATTTTGCTTGGTACGATACCCCACAACGTTATTATTTAAGAAATCACGAGAGAAAAGTAATTCCCCTTTTGTTCCTTCGATCCTTTGAGAAACAAGCGTTTAAGTAATAATTATTTACGATTGCGAAATAGACCAACCAAAAAAATTCATTTGATGAAGCCTCATGAGTTAATCCGATTGGTTTGTTTCCAACATTCGAGAAAATTTTCGATGTTCTTCCATCAAGAGAGTATGTTATTATCCAATTCATACCAGTTGTGACTAAGCCTCTGAAGAGTTAAAATAGTGAGATTTAAACAATTTTAACATTAAATTATTTATTACAATTGATGGTTGTAAGCCAAAAATAATTCGGGGTGGCTATACCTCGCCACATAAAATCTTAAAACTTTTCTGGCTCTCGTGTCGAAGCTCATTACCTCCAGAGTTTGCCTTTGAGAGTCTATCCAGTATAGATTCTGGGAGACTGCGTCTAATCAATATAGTTTAATAATTTTATAGTTGACGTTACTAAAATAATTTAATCATATTAAAGCTTACCAATCCCCACTGCCTCAACATTTCCTATTTGGCTAACCAACAACTCAGTCTCTTTCGTAATGAGATTGTATTCAAAAATATTTTTTAAAGCAGAGTCATACAAAATAAATGCGTGATTTTTTGGATTGTAGCAAAACGACCGAATAGATTTGGTTTTTGGGATTGCGATTGTCTTAAATTCTCGGCTTCCGACTGTGTCCAATCTCAATAGCTTGATGACATTTCCAGACGCTATGACTAAACTTGAGCCTTTTAATATTCAAGAATATAAATATTATTGTATATCAAGGCAATAAATCCCGTTTTACCTATACACGTGAGGCCATCTAAATCCAAGAATTTTCCATCCGGACACAAGCATTCAAAACTCAACTTGCTTCCAGCCGAAACCACGCATAAATAAGAGCATTATTCATTATGCTTGCTTATGCTCTATAAATATAAATTTAAATAGTTTCTATTTAATTTTGTAAATATTTAAATGCTTACTTTGAACTTGTACTCATTATTGATATAAATCAATTGATCTCCGTAAATAATTAGGCTGCTAAAATAGTAAACGTCGTAATTCTCTTTCTGCACAATTACTGATCTGCCGCTCCCATCCAATTTAATGAATTCGATAGTATGCTTGTTCTTATCAATCCAGTAAAGCCTTTCATCCCCTTCAGTAACTAAATCTATAGCTAAAGTTGCAGAAGTACTAACGTCATTGACAAACTCTTTCATTTCACTCCCATCCATATTAGCTTGCATGATTATGTCCATATTTAAAAAATACATAAGACCCGAATTAGGATTAAGGGCTAGGTCAGTTTTACGATTTAACTTCTCCAAAAGTACTTTTGTTGTCATATTAGAATTTTCTTTTATGACCGCTACCAATATTTTGCCATTATTTGCCAAGTACAAGTACTGGTGAGCCTCAGAGAGAACTGGAAAAGTTTGGATTTCTGAAGAGGATTGTTTGTCAGTATGATATATTCATTTTCGGTATATTCTATATATTGAATGATGTCATAATTTGAATAGCCAATGCTGAATATAAAAGAAATGTTCCCGTCAGGCTTATCTGTCCCTAAGTTAATGGAGAAAAGCTTGCCAGCATTTAACTCATTCTCGACGAAGACAAGTTGCTCTTGACAGACTTGATAAAAAAGAAAATTCTTAATGAACTACAACCTTTTGTTGATTAGAATATAAATTACCTGTGAGTAGAAGCTGATGATTGAAACAGTACAGAAATATGAGTTTAGAAAAACTGTGCATATTTCTTCAGATGAATTATAAAATCGAACAAAGACTTTAGGGGATAATTGTTATAATAAAAAATACAAAGATAAAAGGTGCTATGGAGTTGTGTAAATTGAATGAGATTGGAAGCGGAGGCTGGATTGCTAATAACGAGTTCATCTTTCTGCGAAACATTTTGTAAACGGGCAAAGTGATTAGGCCATCCTTTTTAGTCAGTCAGCTTATATTTCGACGTAAACCATTTCATCTTTGATCTCACCAAGAAATTACTCTGAAAGCTTTCCTGAGACAAGTGGAATGATATGTGGTTTGCAGATAAGTCGTTTATGCTATTGGATTGTGGGATGTAGAAAGAAAATTAGTTATTTAATTGGAACTAGAGCTCAGTCCAACTTGTGCAGAATTGCAAACTTTATGAATTTTGTCAACTCAATTTGGCGCAATTCATATTTGTATTAAATTGATTTTAGCCTGTCCCAATTTTCAAGCTTGGATTGATTGATTTGATTGCAATTAATTGATTGCTGAAGCAGCGGTGACAAAACATTAATATGATTAATTTTACTCTGATAATGCTGATTTTTCTGAGAAACATTTTGAGAGAAATGTGACAAAGTCGTCTACCTTTTTAATCCGTAAGCTTTCAATTTGGCATAAGATATTTTATGATGAGTTAGATTTTTAGTTTGAATTGTGGCACTTTAATTACTGCGAAAAGTAGAATGATAATTGCTTTGCAGATTTGCGGGATGTGACAATGAGTTTTATAATTTTAATTACAAGCAGATACTTATTTTTCTTAAATTAGTTTTTACAGGATGAGTCAGATAATTATAATTTATTCCTCAACGGAATCTCTTTTGAATAAAACAGAAACAGATCGTGAATGGTTATTTCCTCCACCAAATTTTCTGTATAAACCAAACCCGCCAACAACCGCTAAAGTAACTCCCAAAACCAATGATAAAATCATCCACCAATTTATACTGTTTTCTCCGTCTGAAACGCGTACCAATTTCTGACTTGGATTCCATTTTAAGCACAGTTCCTCCACCTCATCCTCGTTTTCTGTACAGTCTTTGATCCCATCACATACAAAGTGACCGGAAATACAAGTTCTATCTTTACAACTAAACTGTATAGGCATTTCAACACACTCCTTCTGCCTCTCACAAGTCAATCCATCCTCCCCCAATTCAAATCCATCTGGACAATCACACTCCCCTTTAATCCTTTCAAAGAAATGCTCAACTGGGATACAAATATGGGAGCAATTCTGCCTCTCAGGATTTTTCCAGTAGCACCCATTCTCTCCGTAGTAGTTGGATCCCTTTTCACTAAATTGTCCATTTATAATCGCCAGTTTTCCATCGCCAAACCCATTCATATCAACTTTTGAAATATTCTTAAATCCAAGTCGGGCATAATGTAACTCATCCAGATTTTTAGGTATCCAATAAACACTTCCTTGATGGATTAATCCGTTCCTGACGGGGCCAAGAATCTGCTTTGTTTCCGTACCATTGTCTGTAGTTGGATAAACCACAGCGTACTTACTACGTAAAAAGTCACGGGAGAAAAATAATTTTCCTGTTGTTCCTTCAATCCTTTCGGAAAAAGAAACTTTTAAACAAACCTCAAAGCTTTTAACTTATTTATTTAGTGCAAAATAACCAACCAGAAAAATTCTTTTGATTTCGACTCATATGATAATCCAATTGGTTTGTGTCCCACATCCGAATAAATCTTGGATGCGCTCCCATCCAGAAAATAAAACATTATTGAGTCTTTTCCCGTTGCCAAGACTCCCCTAAATAAAAATATTTAGACTTTTTGATAATCTTCTACTTTTAAACTTTTCAAATGTTTTATTACGCTGAAGGTTTTAGAGGCAAGAATATTTCAGCCTGGTTATATTTGACCACGTGAGATCTCAAAACCTTTCTGGCTCTCGTCTCCAAACTCATTATCTCCAGAGTTTGCCTTTGAGAATCTATCCAGTAGAGATTCTGGGAAAATGCGTCTGTTTAACCAAGCAATTATATAGCACCCAACAAATAATTTAACTATTTTTTTAAAAACAACTTACCAATCCCCACAGCCTCAACATTTCCTATTTGACTACCAACCAATAACTCAGTTTCTTTCGTAATGAGATTATATTCAAAAATCCTTTTCAAGACGGAATCATGCAAAATAAGCGCGTGGGTTTTTGGATTGTAGCAAAATGAATTAATGGATTTCAACTCAAAAATAATGATTGTCTCAAATTCTCCGGTTCTAATCAAGTCAAGTCTGATTACCTTGATGACATTTCCTTCTGCTATTGCTAAACTCGAGTCTATCAAATGCAAAAACGTTAAAGTAATTTTATTTACAAAATAATTCCCAACCCATTTACCTATACAGGTGAACCCATCCAAGTCCAAGAATTTTCCATCCGGGCACAAACATTCAAACCCAGACTTGCTTCCTGCCGATAGCACGCATAAATAAGAGCATTTGGCTCCATCACAAGGATTCTTTTGAATGGGATGGTTTCTCTTGTCACAAGTTGTAAAATACTTGGCAGATCCAAAGTTTAATTCTTGACTATCCACCTTCCATACTTCCGACCCATTATATTTATTTATGCTCTAAAAATATCAATTTTTTAAGTAGATTCTAATCAATTTCAATGTCTAATGCTTACCTTGACCACACTATCGATATAAATCAGTTGATCTCTGTAAATAGTTAGGGTGTTAAAGCCGTACAAGTTAAAGCCCTGTTTTTGACCAACCACTCGTCTCCCACTCCCATCCAATTTAATAAATTCTATTGTACTATAACCCATCCAATAAAGTCTTTCGCCACCTTCACTACTCAAATCTATTCCGAGTCCTACCGGACGACTAACGTTAGAGACAAACTCTTTCATTCCACTTCCATCCATATTAGCTTGCATAATATTTTTCTCAGTTGAAAAATACATGAGACCGGAATTAGGATTGAGAACTAGATCAGTTATTTCAAAATCAAAACCTAATTTGCCCTCCAAGACCGTTTTTGTTGACAAAATTGTGATATTTGAACGTTCTTCCAGAAACCCGACTGATATCTTTCTCTCGCTAGTCAAATACAATATTCCAGTGAGCCAGTCTTGTCTAATTTTCATTCTGCTATAGTCAGGCAATGTTGCACTGAATGTTTGCTCTCCGTTCAAAGAGAATCGAAAAAGTGTCGAATTGTTTGAAGGGAAATAAGCACTTCGATGGGTAGAAATGAAATATTCACTTCCGGTGCATTGTAAAGATTCAATCTTTGCCCCATTCTCAATGCTGAATAAAAAGGTAGAGTTTCCAGCTGGCTTTTCCGTCCCATTTAAAGGTATGGAGAAAAACTTTGTGGTTTTCCAGTCACTAACGCCGTAGATAAGCTGCTCTTCACAGACTAAAAATAGCAATTTTTAACTCAATTTAAAAAAATACTTCAAGTATAAATTACCTCTTAGTTGGAGCAGGTGAATTAAACAGCTTAAAAATAATATAAATTTAACAAACACATCCATTATTTTTCTGCGAAGTAAAAGCTATTTGAAAACTTTTAAAATTAAATTTGAAGAGATTCTGTAAAGCTGCGTAAACTGACTGAGATTAAAAGCGAAACTTTTAATGAACAGGTTTGGATTATTGGTAACAAGTTCATCTTTCCACGAAACGCTTTAGAGAGAAATGTGATAAGCGGGCCCACATCCTTTTTAATCTGTAGGTTTATATAACGCAAAATATTTCCCTTTTAATCTCACCAAGAAATTACGGAGAAACGTAAAATGATCTATGTGGGTTTGCAGATAACTCATTATGTTGTTGGAATGTGTGTGTGACGTGGAAATAATCTATAATTTTCATTTTAGGCAATGCTTATTTTTTTATCAGACAAATTTATTTTTATTGGATGAGTAAGATTTAGCAACTTTTCATTTTACTTAATAATAATCGTTATTCTAAATTTAATTTGTCAAAAGAGCTATTTAGCAAATCAGCTATTGAATAAATCAGCAATCAAAGTGTAGCACAATTACTCACGCAATCACAATCTACTCATTTTCTTCTTCAGCTAATTTCCTATTGAATATAACAGCAGCAGATTGCATGTAGTGATTTCTACCTCCAGCTATTTTTCTGTACAACACAAGCACTCCACCCACTGAAGCAATTACCAATACCAATAATAGAATTATCCACCAATTTCCGCTACTTTCCCCGTCTTCACTATCCAAATTGTTTCTTTGTCTCCATATTAAGCAAAGCCCCTCCACCTCATCCTCATTTCCTACACAGTCTTTTATCCCGTCACAGACAAACCAGCCTTTAATACAAGTTCCATCATCACATCCAAATTGCATAGGCATTTCATTGCATTTCTTTCTCTCACAAGCCAACCCATCTTCCCCCAATTCAAATCCATCTGAACAGACACACTCCCCCTTTAACTCATTTGCGAATCTACTCCCACCTGGGATACAAATATGAGAGCAATTCTTCCTTTTAATATTTCTCCAAGAGCATTCATGTCCTCTAAAATACTTTAAATCAGCATAATCCAATTCTCTGTTTAAAATCTCAAGTTTCGCGTTTCCAAAGCCTTTTAGATCAACTTTAAAAATGTTACCCAACCCGATTCGCATATAACGTAATTCTTCCGCATTTTCCGGTATCCAATAAACGCTCCCTTCATAAATTACTCCATTTATGACTGCCCCAAGCAGAGAAATTGTCTTCACTTTGTAATTAATGTGGAAATTAGTAGACATTAAGCTACCTGTTATTCTCTCAATCCTTTCAGAAATAAGACAATCCTTTAATAGATAATCCAATAATCTATATTCCTCATGGAAACTTACCAAACATATTCATGCGATGTCAAATTAACACTTAATGCGATTGGCTCTCTTCCTGCGTTAGAGAAAATCGTGGAGGCACCTCCATCCCAACTATATTCTATTATTTTGCCATTTCCACTCGTAAAAAGTCCACTGAAAACGTTCAAAAATTATCACTCAACTACAAAAAATACTCTAAAATGCTTTTACTCACAATGAAAATATCAGAGGAAGAAATATTTAGGTTTGATCCCTTTCTACTCCAACTCTAAGAACTTTTCTGGCTCCCCTTTCCAAGCTCATTATTTCCATTGTTTGTCTTTGAGAATCTATCCAGTAAAGATTTTGCGAGATGATGTCTGTTTTTAACCAAGCAATTCTTTAGCTAAAATGCCACGGGACATTTGACCCAAATACTTTAAAGAAATCAACTTACCAATCCCCAAATCCTCAACATTTCCCATTTGGCTTCCAACCAACAAATTTACTTCTTTCGTAATTAAATTATATTCAAAAATCATTTTCAAAACGGAGTCATACAAAATAAACGCGTGGGTTTTTGGATTGTAGGCAAACGCCTTAATAGATTTTAACTCGGGGAGAGTGATTGTCTCAAATTCTCCCGTTCCAATCATATCAAGTTTGATTAGTTTGATTTGATTTCCTTTTGCTATTGCTAAGCTTGAATCTGCCAAAGGTAGAAATTTAGTCATTTTTATTAATTTATTTATTTAAATAGTTAAACATTAATTCCCAAACCTATGCAAGTGAACCCATCCAAATCTAAAAATTGCCCATCCGGACACAAACATTCGAATCCTGACTTATTTCCTGCAGTTATAACACATAAATAAGAGCATTTCGTTTCATCACAAACGTTTCTCCTTCGAATTGGCTGGTTTTTCTCATCACAAATTATTAAATGCTTGGGCTGCAAATTATGTTTTTCCCACTTCCACACTTCTGACCCGTTATATTTATTTATGCTCTAGAAGTAAAATTTATAAATAAAATTACCAATCCATTAAAAAAAACTGCTTACCTTCAACCTCGACCTCTTATCAATATAAACCAATTGATTTTCATAAACACTAATGTAATTATGGTCCACGTCAAACTCCCTTCCTTCAATAATTACATTTCTTTCACTCCCATCCAATTTAACACTCTCGATTCTTCTCCCGTCATAATCAACCCAATAAAGTCTTTCTTCTCCTTCACTTCCCAAATCTATTTGAAGGGCTACAACATAACTTATATTAGAGACAAGTTCTTTCAGTCCACTCCCATCCATATTAGCTTGGATGATTTTATTCCTAGTTGAAAAATATAAAAGGCCCGAGTTTGGATTTAGAGCTAGGTCAGTTATGTGATTTGAACTTGCGATCACTTTCGTTTTAAGCTTTTCATTTTCTTCCACAACCCCCACGATTATATTCGAACCACTTCTAAAATACAAGTTTCCGGTGAGCCAATCCCGTCGAATTTTCGTCTGAATGTGCTCAACCAACTCTGAACTAAATGTGTGCAAACTTTTTAGATTGAATTGGAATAGGTTGGAATAGTGATCTTTGTATTCCGTAGTTGAGATGAGAATTTTTTCATTTCCAGTGCATTCCACAGAATCAAGCACGGCCTCATTGAGTAGCCTTGATAGTAGGCTTCTGGTTATATTTAAGTTGAACAGGAAATTATTTTCAGAAGAAGGAGTCCCATTTAAGGCGATAGAGTAAAACTCGGTGGTAGTCTCGTAGTTTACACCGTAGACGAGTTTTTCTTTGCAGTCTTAAAAGAAACCATTTTTTATTATTTCTTTAAGTAATTGTTGAACAAATAGTAAATATTACCTGTTTGTAAAAGGTGATTAAAGCTAACAAGATATATGAATTTAATTAAAACGTTCATTTTTACTTCTTAAAGCAATGAAAAATATTGGAGGTTTGTAAGTCAAATTAGACTAAAAGCAGATGGCTTGTTTTAAAATTTGGATTACTTGTGTTGAGTGAATATTTTTGCAAGTTGGTTGGCAAACGAGAAATGAGATAAGTTATATGAAGCTTTCTTACCTTATCTCCAAACTTCTTACTTGACCTGAGACATCCCATTTGGGCAGATTCGACCAAAGGGGGGCCCCCTTTTGACCGAACTTGTAACTTATGTGACCAACTTCGACCAAAGGGGGGCTGAAAATTTTCTAAGTTTTTCGAGTTTTGACCAAAAATCAACTATGGCTCAATCGACTCAGAATTTCTTCCTGATCATTTTGAGACCAACTTATTTTTTGACCAAAATTTTTCAAAGTCCCTCCATTGAAAAATCAAGTATGGCTCAATCGACTCAGAATTTCTTCCTGATCACTTTGAGACCAACTTATTTTTTGACCAAAATTTTTCAAAGTCCCTCCATTGAAAAATCAAGTATGGCTCAATCGACTCAAAATTTCTTCTTTTTAAGACGAAGACGTCTTCGTCCGGCCAAAAAAATCGAGACGATCATTTCATGATCATTGGTCATTTTGAGACATCCTCACCGATCTGTGATATCTCAGTCATCCGTCTGGGGAGACAAAAAACCCTCAACTACTCTAGTCATCCGTCTGGGGAGACGACCTCAACTACTCTAGTCATCCGTCTGGGGAGACGAAAAACCCTCAACTGCTCTAGTCATCCGTCTGGGGAGACGAAAACCCCTCAACTACTCTAGTCATCCGTCTGGGGAGACGACAAACCCTCACCAACCATCTGTGATATCTTTTCCTAGTCAACACATGAGGTGTAGGTGGAATTCGTCGCCACCTAGCATGATGGTGCTTCCCCAAGCTAAGGCTTATCTTAGTATCCAAAATCCCCCAGTTTACGACGCAGAGGGGTGCTAAGTCGGCTGCAATGGTTAGTGAAAGGTGGGAGACTATGTCGACCCTGAAAAACCACCTCACTAACAAATTTGCAGTCGTAAAAGCCGAGAGACTGGAACGGCTGGATATTGGGGAGGTGGACAGCCTCCTCAGTGGAACGAGGGTAATAGCACCATATTGGTTCCACCGCCTCATTGTTTTTTCTTTACTCTTCTAGGTTGTTTGTAATTGGCTGTTTCAGCTCCCTAGTTTAAACGATTTTAAAAACTTATTTTAATCACTGCTCAAACTTGTCAAAATGGCATTTCTTAATTTGCTTAATTCGGAGGAGTTCAACCTCTTCACCTTTGGAGCTCTCATCAACAATGATGCTACCGCTTTACAAGCTTGCTATGATTTGGGGTTAATACCTCAGACAATGCCATGCCCTCGATGTGGCTTTTTGATGAAAAGAGAATCCAAACCTACCTATAAGTTGGGGTTCAGATGGGTTTGCTGGAGACGGGAATGTGGTAGACCACGCGTCAGTCCTCTACAGGGCACATTTTTTGAGAAGACACATCTCCCGTTTCATAAAGTTCTTCGACTTGTTGTTTGCTGGTTTTTCCGCTTCACCGTATCTCAGGCCGCCATTCATTGTGAGGTGCATGTGGAGACAGCAGTTGAATTTTATTCATTTTGCCGTGAGATATGTCGCATCACCCATGCACATGACGAGCGAGAAATAGGAAAACCTAGAGACGTTGTAGAGACAGATGAGTCTCATTTATTTCGACCCAAATATCATCGGGGAAGGGGAATGCGAAGACCAATTTGGGTATGGGGCGCAATAAGTCGTCTCACGAAACGCAGATGTGTGCAACAGCTTACCAACCAACAACGGGTAACGATTTGGCCACTAATGCAAAATCATATTGCGCAAGATTCCTTCATTATGAGCGACCAAGCCCAAGTTTCTCAAGGTTGCGAAGTTCTGGGGTTTTCCGGCCACTGTACCGTAAACCATTCCCAAACGTTTGTTCGTCCAATTCCTGCGTTCGTTCCTGATGGTGACCCTCGTCTTGGAAGAGTTCTTCCCCACATTGGAATGACAAGAGTGAAGTGCCACACAAACACAATAGAAAGTGCTTGGCAGGACCTGAAGAATAATTATTTGCGACGTTGTAGATCAGCTGAGATGGTTCCGGGATATATTGGTGAATATTTATATCGCCGAAACATACTGGATTTGGACACAGCGCCATTTCATCGACGAAACATGGGGGCCAGAATGCGTCGTTTCTTTTCTGATATGCGACGAGTGTATCCTGGAGCTGGAAGGGTGCCTATCACACTAGATGACTGCCATTGTGATGTGTGCGACCCGGGCAGCGAAATAGGTAGCCAGCACGGTAGCTCGAGCAGTGGTTCTAGCAGCAGTTCTAGAACCAGTTCTAGCAGCGGTTCTAGAAGCAGCTCTAGCAGCAGCGATTCGAGTAGTGATTAAGCTGTGATATACGGGAGAGTCCCGTCTAAAAAACACCAAAAATAAGCCAAATAAACGGGAGAGTCCCGTCTAAAAAACACCAAAAATAAGCCAAATAAACGGGAG
>JAHZMU010001587.1:0-11519 GCA_027743725.1 Rambutsinella grinnellia
CCCATCACCTCCATAATTAGTAGCTAAATAGTTAGGAGCAGGGAAAGTCTTTGGGCGGCGTCCTTAGATTTCCGAACACTATACATTTTTTTAAAGTTGAACTTATTTTATATTGAAATATTCAATGCCAATTCCTAAGCTAAGCCACATATCAAAGCTAATTAATTATTGGCACGTGTACCACATATGCTGTAAATAAAACAAAAGCTGTTTTGCAAATTTTAGAATGCATTTTTGTTACAAAATCGCCCTTCAAAATTTGTTTTTAAATAAAACCCGGTCAACAAATGCAAACTGTGGGCCTTTCAAACCACGGAGAAAAACATGCGCTGTACCATAACCTTCAAAATGCAAACAGGTTTCCGCAACATTTTTATTTATAGAATAGAATATTATTATAGAGCAGGAGGAAAACCAAATTATTCAATCATTAAGTCTTTAATAAATCAAGCAGGGATGTCAGAAAATGAGGTACTGGCTCGTTTTCACTATTAAATATATACAAACAATGCCATACAAGATAGATTTGATGAGGATAAACGTGACGCAAGACATGAATTTTCAATTAAGGCGAGGCATTTCGCATTTCATTATATATGTTTATTGGCAATTCTAACACAATCTATTTTTATATTGACATTCATCTCAAACCCAGTTTAATAAATGGTTGGGTAGGGCTCAAAAGCTTCTCCAGTAAACAAAATACTCGAATGTTATATGCTGAAAATTAAATTTTAATCGTTCTATTTCGTTTGTATTGGAACATCTAGTATTTGCTTTCAATATTTTCATTTTCTTTCTTAAAAATGGTAGTTATTGCTCACCATTCAGAATCCAAATGGTTCTTTATAATATTGCTTTCCACAGTACTTGGCTTGGGTTCTACTTTGAACATTGCCACCCCATTTAATAACAAATTCCTTGCACAATTTTCTAAAGAAATATTTTCTATATGGAAACCATTTCCAGACCAGGTTGACATTAATAACCTCAAATTTATCGCGCCAGAGTGTCAACTTCTTTTAAATAATTTTGCAGGTGTCCAAATTTCAAATAGAAATAATCCGCTAATAATCCGCAAACTTGTTCCTGCACTAATTGGACACATAATTGTGTGGGTTATGGAAGGCCTACCTCGCCAACTCTGTCCGCTAATCGAAATATCAAATTTCACTGGTTCGGACAAGTTTTGCATAAGCTTTGATAAAGATAAACTTATTATTAATTCAAAACAGCCAAAGTGTCAAGTCAGTATCTACCTCCTTCCGCCTCCGTTTGGACAGAATCTTTTCAAGTTTCTTAACATAATCAGAAGTAATCTTAAATTGGATATTTCGCATGCATTTTCGAACCCTATTAAATGGCACTACAGCAACTATATCGATCATAATCTGAGAAAGGTGTCAAATAAAGTGTTTTCAGGGTCCATTTCAAAACTAAATATTTTAGTGATAAAAGAGCAAACAACGCAAACAGATTTAGAATTCAATTAGGTCGAGTCTTTCAACAACCCCGTTAATAGAAGAGAGTGGAAGGCTTATAATGTCATCTTTGCCGTCTTAGAATTAAATGATTTGGCAAATACTTCAAAACATCTCAAATTTATACATTTGACCTCAAATGAAATAAATGACATCCCCGAACAGAATCAAATTAGCATAGAAATAGCCATGGAAGTATTTCGATGCATTCCGTCCAAACAAAATTCTCTAAATAATTACAAGGATGGAGACAAGGCGACATTGAAAACGATTATTTCTCACCTTTTGACATCACTTATGAAAAATTACTCATCTGAAATAGTTAATGGTTTGTGTGTGAATGGGATTAATCAGAACGGTAGATTTAAGAGGGAACTATACAATTATCCGCAATTAATTCTCGACCCAAGCACCGACACAAGTCCCCTCCACATCCCTCTTTTCTTCCCTGACATTTCAAACAAACTTATTTTTGTTGTTTGTGGATTTAAAAAGGTAGAGCCTCTTTTATTTGAGGAGTTAGTAAGCGTTTATGATTGGAAGGTGTGGACTTGCTTAGCAATCACCCTCTTATTTTTTGCTTTGACAATTGAAGCATTTGCTTTAAATTCAAGGTCGAATTTAACGTCACTATTCTTCTTTTCCAAGCTTCTCCTTGAACAAGGTGACATTTTCCTTAAAGAAGAATTCATGAAGCGCAACACAATTCGTTTGATGTTCAGCCTCTTTATTCTAACAAGCATAATTCTTAGTCAAGGTTACAAACAAAGCAACGTTTACAATATGATTAGGCCAAGAAGGGTTGAAAAATTCAAAATGATTCATGAGTTGGTTGATTTCAACTACAACATTTACTTAAAACATGAAGCAGTGACTATGTTCTTGGATAATATCCTAAATACTTCAAACCCAAGTTTAAATCCAATTGATATCGCTAACTATTTCGGTGCTTACGGTCACATTAGAATAGTTGATGTGGCCTATGGAACGTTTCGAATTTATTCTCAATTTGGAAGCATGATATTTTACGGTAGTGGTTGGCCCAAAGGCTTTTATGAAACGAGCAATAATAATAGCTTTAGTGAAGTTGTAAAACTAAACTGTTCATTGCCACCTCAGAAGTCGCTGATATTCCAATTGCTTAAATGGATGGAATCAACTTATAACTTGCCAATTGCTAATGCGACCCAAAAAGGACAAATTCAAAATGAAGCGGAAGAAGAGTACATCCGAGAAGAGGAAAGGCATCTTCTTAAAGAACTAAGAGCTTGCAACAAAACCGCTTTTGTGGTTTCAACAAGTGATGGCACTAAATATCTTAAAACTCTGACGGATGAGTGGATTTACAAAGGAGAGGATAGTTGGACGCCGAGTTCATTCAACTTCTATTTTGAGGGAATAATTCCAACCCATCTTATTAAGAGGGTTGGGCTACTTAAAGAGTCCGGGATTAAGGAAAGATGGATGAGCATCCTGGAATTAATTTATTTTAATCGTCAAAATAGTAACGAACAAGCTGAAAAGATTGAGCAAGCAGAAGGCCCAGTGGCTGCTAAGTTGGACGGAAATATTTTAGTAATATTTAGTTTGCTAATAGCCGGATTGTTAATAGCAGCAATTGCACTTATTACTGAGAGACTGGTCGATCTGCAAATCAAATTCAGATATGTTGCCAAGCAAATTACTAATTTATTCCTTGACGCCGTTATTAAAATATAAAAATATTTTATTAAAAATCTTTCACGTCGAAAATTTCGTTCTTGTTTGACTTATATCATTTAATTTTAATCAATGCATTTCAATTTTGATGTTTGCTTAAGATATTATACAAATATAATATATTAATTCGCAGAGTCCCAATCTATTAATTGAGTAGAGTTCAAGAGCTTCGTCAATACGTTTTGCCGCATGAACTCTTATATTTCAGGACGGCAATATAATATTTTATGCACATTGCCATGACGTCAAATGACATGAAGTGAAATGAATAAATTAATTTGAAAATTGCGAGCCTCAAAATTGAAAAAATGACTGTATTTGTGTTTTAGCAAGAGAATATCTTGTCAATAAAAAATAAAAATTCAGATAATTTTGAATTCTCTTTCATGGCGCCTGTTCTACACAGTTTGAAATCCAAACGGATTTTCTTTTTAGCAATTCTACTGCCCTCCTTAGATGCATTTCGTTCTAAAACAAATTCCAAAGTTTTCACCTCATTAAATAATAAATTTCTGGCACGATTTGCTAAAGAATTGTATTCAATATGGGAGCCATTACCTGAACGAGTTGTGCTAAATAACCTCAATTTTATTGCTCCAGGTTGCCACCTCCTCATAAATAATTTTGCAGGCGTCCAACTTTCTAATGGATTAATTCCGTTAATAATTCGTAAACTTGTTCCTGCATTTATTGGCCAAAAGATTGTGTGGGTACTTGAAGGTTTACCTCTTCAGCTTTGTCCTTTTATTGAAATATCAAATTTAACCCTAAGCTCGGATAAGTTTTGCTCTAGCTTTGATAAGCAAATATTTATTATTAATTCAAAACAACCAAATTGTGCCGCAAGTATCGACCTCCTTCCACCCCTGTTTGGACCATACAATCTTTACGATAGAATCGTGAAGAGAAGCCAAAATAAACTTAAATTGGATACTTCACAGGTATTTTCAAACCCTGTTGAATGGCACAGTGGCAGTTTCATAATTAACAATTTACAAATAGAATCGAAAAAAGTATTTCCTGTGTCAACGCCAAAGCTAAATATTTTAGTGATAAAAAAGCAAACAATTGAACTAGCAAAATATTTTAAATATTGGGTTAAATCTATTACTCTCCGCATGGCAGGAGATGGGGCGCATAGTTTGATTTTTATTACTTTAAAATTGGAATATGAAGTTCATCAAATCTCTGCAAATATTTCTAAGCATTTTAAATTTTTACATTTGACATCAAACGAAACAAGCCAAACCCCTGAGCCAAAGCAAATTATCTTCAACATGGACATGACATTACTAGAAGGGTGCACACCTTCGAAACAAAATCCTTTGAAAACTTACAAACAAGAGGGCAAGGCAACTTTAAAATCAATTATTTCTCACATTTGGACATCAGTCTTTAAAAATTATTCGTATCAAATACATTCTGGGTTGTGTATAAATGGGGTTATGCAAAAAAGCAAATTCCAATTAGATTTCTATCATTATCCACAATTTTATGGGAAATCAAGCACTGACACAAGTCCCTTACATATCCCGTTTTTCTTCCCTGACATTCCAAACAAACTTGTTTTTATTGTTTGTGGATATAAAATGGTAGAGCCTCTTCTGTTTGAAGAGTTAGTCAGCGTTTATGATTTTTACGTGTGGATTTGCCTGGCAATAGCTATCCTATTTTTTGCTTTAACTCTAAAAGCATTTGCTCTTCATTCAGTGTCAAATTTACCGTCATTATTCTCTTTCACAAAACTGCTTATTGAACAAGGTAACATTTTTCCAAATGAAAAATTCATAAAAGGCAACTCCATTCGTGCAATGTTCAGCCTATATTTTCTAACAAGTATTATTTTTAGCCAAGGCTACAAGCAAAGCAACGTTTACAATATGGTTAGGCCAAGAAAGGCTGAAAAATTTAAGAAAATTCATGAATTAACTCACTTTAACTATAAAATTTATTCAAAACATGAAGCAATGCAGATGCCTCTTAAAATTCTACAAAAGTCCAACTTAAGCTCAAATCCAATTAATGTTAATCCAATCCCAAATACTTACGGCCACGGTAAAACTATTGATGTGGCAAATTCGACTTTCCAAGTCTATTCGCGGTTGGGAAACATTATATTTTTTAATACTAATTCAAAAGGGTTGTATAAAGCTTACACGAATAATAGTTTTAATAAGGTAGTAAAGCAAAATTGCTCATTGCCACCTCAGAAACCGTTGATAAAAAATTTGCTAAAATGGTTAGATTCAACTTATGATTTGCCAATTGCAAAGGGGTCCCTCGAAGAAAGAAAAATTCAAATTGAAGTGCAAAAAGAATACGGCCGAGAAGAGGAAAGGCAGTTATTGAAAAAATTGGGCGATTGCAACAAGACGGCATTGGTGCTTACAACCAGTGATGGAAGAAAATTTCTTAACACTAAAAATAGCAAACAGGTATACAAAGGAGAGGAAAGTTGGGTCCAGAGTTCATTTAACTTTCATTTTGATGGGATAATTCCATCCCATCTTATAAAGAGAGTTGGGCTACTTAAAAAATCCGGGATTAAGGAGAGATGGATTGGCATTTTGGAATTAATTTTAGTTAACATTCAAAATAACAATTTTGATAAAGAAAACATCGATACTGTTAAGGAAGGCCCGGAGCCTGCTAAATTGAATGGAAATATTTTGGTAATATTTAGTTTATTAATAGTCGGATTGTTCTTAGCAGTAATTACGTTATTTGCTGAGAAAATTGTTGAATTTAATAACAAATTAAAAATTCATTTTGAAACGTTAAAATAAAACTATAAATTTTATTTGTTCTCTATCAATAAATTTATACAAGAAAATAATATTTTCTACTAAATTTCAAACGTAAAATTAATTTATGGAACCTATTTATAATGATTGTTACACACATCATGGCATATTCAGAAAGGAACACAAGAACACCAACTGTCAATCCCCCTCCCAGCAATGAAAACATAATTAAAATATTCCCTTGCAAAGCGCTCTTACTCTCCTTCTGGTTAATTGACAAGCCATATAAACTACTGTTAAAATGCAGATTGGCTTAGAAAATTAGAAATCAACTCTAACCATTTCCGAGCAATCCCCGATTCCTTAAATCTTCCCACCCTTAACATAAAACCCGGCTTGATTAATCCACTAGCGTGAATTTCATACACGCTTTTTAAATAACTATGCTTCCCAAGATATGCTACGCTGGACTTTAATTCTGCTGCCATTTTGCGGCAAACTTTAGCTTTTAATACGTGTGCTGTTTTATTACAATTCGCAAGCTCTTTCTCCATTTCCAATAACTCCAATTGTAAATATCCACTTATTAACGCTTTCTCGCTAACCACTTTGTGATTTTCGTCCACAGTTTTGGATTTTATCCAACCCGGAAGTAGTCTTAAAATATCTATTGGTGGAAATAGTTTTACGTTGTCGAACACCTTCCTGTCCTCCAAGCCAATCACAGAGCTATTAAAAAGTGCAGAATCATATTGAATTCTGTCATATGATAAGAGTCTATACATTTCCGATCGGATAATAGCTTCTGGCCTTCTGTCCATTGATGCCACGCTTGTCTTATGATTTGTTTCGTTATAAATTATGTTTGTCAAACTACTTCGAGTTATGTTGCTGGCCATTATGTGATTCTTTTATTTGCATTTGTATAAACTTAAAAATTATCTTTCTGAAGATCGTCAAAGGTCTCATAATGGAGGGGTTCTCTTGGAAGGATGATATTATAAACGTTACTATTTTTATAGCCGTTGATGAGCCGGAAATGCAAATGGAATATGGCAATACCTTTCGCCTAATCTCATTGATCCAAATAAATTTCTTGTGGATTTTCAGGTGCAGGAGAAATATTAAGGTTACCTTGATCGCACGTTTTAACTTCGGAATTCTCTCCTATTTTAAAACTGTAATTTCCCAAAAGGGGGAGAAGCATGTGGACTAAAACGTTCAGAAATTAATCGTTCAGGTCTAATTTAACATTACCAAGAGGGTTATAAAATTTGCAGGGATTGCATTGGAGAAATCTCTCCAGAAATATCTGCTTCATCTCACGAATTTCCCAGTAAATCTTCTCTGCTAACCTAATTCCAAACTGTTTAAAAACCTGGACAGCGCAATCGTTTCAGGTTGTGGAAGTGGAACGTAATCCACTTCATCTTCATATTCTGGCATGTCGTTCCACTCGTCCTCATTACGAAAAAATGAAGGCGAATTGAGATCATCGATGGCTCTCATTTTGATGCTGTCATTCTCACTAATCTCCGCTTTCACCAGTAGGAAAGCACAATTTTTTTTCGTTTCAACATCGTTTCAACAAAAATGTTTTCATAGGACTTGATAGCTTTCTCCCACATCCAGCAAAGAATTATGAGAAAGGTTAAAGGTTGTGGAAGGCGCGTGCCATCGAAACCCAAAATGGCTATAATGATAACGTCTCAGATAAAGATTGTTGTATGGTGTGTGAACAGTTAAGTCTCCGCTTATGCTTCCATTTCCGCTTGGCTTGAGAGAGGAAATTTCTTTGAAGATTTGGGCCAACGTCAATGTGTAAATCGCGAAGGGAATGAGACACTGTTTAAATTTTTTTAATGACAAATTCATTTAAAAATCTAATATAGAAATTCTCTCAAAACGTCCAAACAATCTTCACACAAACAAACATTTCAAGTTCTAAAGTTCCACAAGTTGTATGAAATGACATTTAATTCTGAATTGCATATGTGGACCTATCTCAAACTACAAAATTACAAAAGCTTAATTGGAAATACTTAATATAATGCATTTAATTTTTTGCATACTAGCAATTTTTTGTGCGTTTTGCTTCACCTGTACTCACGCAATATATATTTAATTGTACGTATTTCCCTAATCCTTCCCATAACTAATTATAATTAACATAAATTTTGAAGGAAAGTCTTTTTGGATAGAAATTACAAAAAAGATAAATTAATTTGCTGTGTAATTTTTTTCTCATGACTATGTTTGTTTCGTGAATCTAAATACAATTAGATGAAAAGCTAGTATGTAGATTGCAGATGCAAGCAAACCTATTAAAAATGCACATAGATTTATAAATTTAGTTCACATAGCAATTTGTATCTAATTTGTATGTTTTCCCCAACAAAATCATTTCACGTTACAGCGTTCATTGAACGCCGTTCACTTCTATGCCTGTCTTGATAACATGCGAAATTATTTAATAAATATTTTCCAGAGATTGAAATAATTACCTGCAGATAATTGATAATTGGTAAATATTCCTTTTATATAAATTGTATCACCTCAGTCTAGTTTTTCTCCAGTATGAATCCACATCTAAAACGCAACTTAGCCGCATGTAACCCTACCAATATGGATATTTTAAACAATTTTTCTACACCTGTCACGACAATTTTGTCTTTCCTTATGATTTATATATTCTCATACATTTTTTGCAAGAAAAAAGAAACGAAAAAAGGAAACATGCTCGGAATCAAAGACATTCCCGGTCCAAAGTCACCTGATCCAACCGGAATTCTTGGACACGTTCTCTGCTTCCGTCAATTTGAGAGTAAGCTTCAAACTTATCATTTAACAGTTTTGGGTAAAAAGCTATTCTATTTTCTTATAGAAATCCAAGAAATAGCTCAAACTTGGAGTGAGCAATTCGGAGATATTTTTAAACTTGTTGCTCACAACCAAAATTACGTCGTTTTAAATTCTGGTCCTCTCGTAAAGACTTTATTGCAGTCTACTGATCTTGGTCATATGTCTAAAACTGATTTCCCATACAAACTTTCCAATCCCTTTATTGGAAATGCGGTAGGAATGGCAACCGGAAACTTTTGGAAACATCAAAGAAAAATTGTTATTAAAGTTCAAGCCTTTGAAAAGCTAAAAGCATACATTCCTCTGATTAATAGACAAAGCAAATTTTTAATTACTAATTTAGCAGAGGCATTTAAAGATGGTGGATATAAGCAAGTTAACGATTTGATGTTTTCCTGCTATTTAAAACACTAATTGGTAAGTTTGTGATTAATAATATTTGCATTGCTCGAGATCTATTAAATTTTATTCGTTTTAATTTTAGAAATTATCACGGGTCGCGATATCTATGAAACCGAAAAAGTTGCAAAGTTCCATCATAATCTAAAAACGTACTCGTCTTTATAAAATAATAATAAAATTGTCACAAATAATAATAGCATTTTCGAAATAGATGGATGGAAATTCTAATGAAAACTTGTGTCAAGCCTTGGCTTCTTCTCAAACCTATTTGTTGGATTTATCCATTACCAAGAAGGCAGAATGAGGCAGTTAGAGAGCTTCTCGCGTTCTCTAAACAGGTTTTAAACTAACAAGTTCTCTGCGATGTATAATGAAACTGGTGCAGTTTATTTTAATGCATTTCTATTTAGATGCTTTCGGACCACAAGTCCCTTCGAGAGCTTGAGGGAACAAATGCATTCAGATCCGTGCTAGATGACCTACTTGATTCTCAAGTAGATGATCAGCAAATAATCTTTGAAATTAACAATTTAATGTTGGCAGTAAGTTAACAGCATTCAAAGTAATTTCGTGCCAAATTCTAAGAAATGTTCTATTACAGGGACAGGATTCAGTGGCAATTACTACAAATTTTCTACTATTTTCTTTAGCATGTCATCCCGCAATACAAGCAGAATGCCAGAAAGAAGTTGATAAGATATTTGAGAATGAGAAAGAACTCGTCACATTCCATGATGCACAGTGTAAACTCGAGTTTTTGGAAAGGTGCATTATGGAAACGCTAAGATTGTTCCCGCCTCTTCCAGCTGTACTAAGAAAATTGGAGAAACCACTAACGATTAGTAAGTAGAAAGATGCTTTATATTTAATTAAATCAAATTCAAATAACACTTATCTTTTTTAAAGATTGGAAATGCAACAATTACCAACTACCTCCTGGAACTAATGTCGTTGTATGTCCATGGATACTCCAATCAAGACAAGCTATTTTTCCCAATCCAAACAAGTTTGATCCGAGTCGGTTTCTGCCAGAAGAAATTGCCAAAAGGCATTCCCACGAGTTTATTCCATTCCTGGCAGGACCAAGGTCATGTCTGGGAATGAAGGTGGCGATGATCGAAATTAAAATTGTAGTTGCGCACATTCTCCGAAACTTTACTGTGACTACTAAAGATAAAATGGAAGGACTAGTATTACTTCCACTTGTCACACTAACCACCACAAAAGACATCCGTTTCAACTTTAAAAAAAGAACATTTCCTAATAATAAAAATTGTAAAGATTTCCGTACAGAGAATTAATTTTGGACAGAAATTTGCATAAAGTGTAATAAATAAAAAGCATTCCAAGTTTGTTTTTTTTATCTGGAAGCTTTACTATCTTTCAGCCCCGTCATGCTCAACAAATAAACTTATAGAGCAGAAATAAGACATGCAATAGTAATAATGGCTGATTAAATATTCCGTGCTACAATAATTTGTAAACTTATTGAATAAATTGCTACGTTCATGATTAAAATTATTATTCTATAACGTGAAATATACAAAACTTATATTTTATAAACCTATTAGCAATCCTTAATTACATCTCCAGACTATTTGAAACACATAATTATATCTTATATTTCATGTGAGTGAGTGAGTTTTAAATCAAGCCCAGCTTGAATTGAGCTTTAATTGATTTGAAAGCTTGCAAGCCGGCTTTGATTGTGCCTTGCTCTGCCTACTGAAAGAGTCTGGGATAAAAATAAAATGCATGGTCATCTTGGAATTAATTTCTGCAAATCATAAAAATAGCAGTGATAATAACGAGCAAGTTGATCACTTAGTAAATGGCCCAGTGGCTGCTAAATTAGATGGAAATATTTTAGTGATATTTAGCTTACTAATGGCTGGATTGTTAATGGCAGTACTTACGCTATTTGCTGAAAAAATGTTAACTTGCTGAAAAGTCGTAATCTCGAATTTAATTATAAATTTATTATGCGATGTAATAAATCTAAAGAAAAGCGACAGCGCTCCGCAAAGAAGAACGCGCATGAAAAGCATAATCCGCAAATCCACAGACTAAAAATTACTAAAACATTTCCTTTCAAACTAGCTGCGGCTGGGATTTCCAAATTCATTTCTCTTTCGTCACTTCTATCACGGCTTACATATTTTAAAATAATTTCCAACGTTTTTATCCATTTTTCCTTAATACCAGACTCTTTAAATCGTCCAATTCTATCTATAAATGAACTTGGAGTTTGCCCTTCAAAGTAGAAATTAAATGTATTCTGTATCTGGTCCTTTCCTTTGTATACATCTGG
>JAHZMU010001588.1:0-34371 GCA_027743725.1 Rambutsinella grinnellia
GGAAGGTCAAGATGAGTAAAATGATTGAGCCAATTGTTGCGATTGTACCTACGCAACCCGAGCCTTCTTCGTCAGAACCCTCGATATTTTTCAAATGCTCTCTGTCATTACTTGATGTCAGTGGAATCATCCCCGATGATGATTGGGCCTGCCTACGGCTACCCTCTCCATCTTTTTGTACGGATACACCTTCCATACCAAATTGTTTTTAAAAATAATTCACAGAAAAAAAAAAACAAAATCAACCACACTCACTATGTCCTCTGAACTGCGAACAATTCTCACCTCGCTCTACTTATTATGGGAAAATTTATCACTTAATACTATAATGTAACCATTCAGAATTGATAAAAACAATGTGGCTTATCTATTCTCCAGGATTATCATTATTAACTGATGTAATAATTATGTGATCGTCATTATCGTCCATTAACTACTGTCAACTGGTCTAATTTAGGCGTGTTTGCGCACACAAAGTTTGCGTGCAACTGACATTGACTAAGCGAAAGCGGAGCTCTAGCTAGAAATTGCGTATTGCGTTCTCTCTCTTTTCTCTCTCGCTGTGCATTGATACGTACAAAAATCAATGACGGTTTATCATGTAAAGAGTTGACTCATGATTTCTGTGAATTTCAGTACAATTAAAACAGACGCGAATACAAAACACGACACAACACTGCTTGGTCAATACTCACTTTATTTACTGACTAGTCCATAATATGGACTCCATATAGCGCTCACGTAATTGTTTTCGCATGATTTTTTTCCTGACTTTACCAACAGCTCTGTTCACACGAATGATGCAGACATCCCTATTGTGTTAGAAATGCTTCCAAAAGAGTCAACATTCAACGGACAAATTACACTTTAAATTAAAAGCAACAGCGAAAAGGTGAATATTGAATATTTAAGCATGTCAAATATCACATGAAATTGCCCATTTCCCTTCACTTGTTGGAAATGAAATGTGGGATGGGCATAATAATACTTAATTAATTCATGTGTTTATAATTCTCATTTAAAATCAATAAACTACTAAAATATTCGGCTAGCCTTGAAAAAAATAGTTCCTAGATGGTTCCTAGAGTGTATGAAGCAATCGCGATTTATCCAGTAGAAAAAAGCTCGCTATGTATTATGGAGTTGGAAAGAGAAAAAAGTGCACAACCAGTATACAATTTTCAGCTAGAGTTACGAGGAGTCCGGGGATAAAGGTATTGGCAGATTATTGACAGAATACATTAAATTTGTATCTGGACTCTGGACTCTATCTGGAACACTATATCATTCCGAATAAAATGGCCAATTTTTTATTATGCACCTAAAATCGTTGAGCGTTTATTAAAAATTCATGTTAATTTCCTAAAAAGACAAAACAGATACAGGCTAAAATGACCTAGTTGCAGGCTATAGCCATTTCACTCCAATTTAATACACCATTACTCTAATTTCTGGACCTGGATTACTTTTACTTTTGTCTTTTTCCTGCCTTTCTGAACCTTAATTATTTTTTCTTTTATCATTTGCCAGCATTTAGGCACAACATTAATCAAAATCTCAATCCCAAAAATAAAAATTGAAAGAATAATCAGCACACTCAACAAAATTAAGAATGAGATCAGCTTCCCCGCTTTTACAACGTCACTATCTGCCCTAAACTTATCATACATAACTGGTAGTAAACCTTTCTCCTTAATAGCTCCCCAGTTGAACCACTCCCTCCATTTATCTCTCAAGCCGGCATCATGCATCCTCCTAATTGATTCCATCATCCACTCCCTATTCACCGTATTTATTTCCCATTGCAATACCGACAACGCTACATCCTCCTTGGTCTTGTGGCATTGAACTTTGCTATTATAAGTATTTGCAATTTCATTTGCATAATAAAATCTATTGAATTCTGCTGTTGAAGTGTCAAAATCTGAACAATATCGCTGTCCACCTTTCAAACTTTTACCAAGTAGTTTTACTACTTTCTCTTCCGTTGTTTCATTATCACCAAAATCCCACTTGATAAACTCAAAAGTTTTGTTGAATACAGATTCTGAGAAATTGGCAAAGTCAAACTCAATTTTAAATGTATCATAAACGTTTACATAAGTTTCAGTAGTAGCTATTTTGAACCTGGCATTCACTAATTCCCTTAAGGATTCATAAACTTCTGGAAGTGTTGGAGCAGTTATTAAACTCGTTAAGGTATTTTCATACTGGCTCGTGTATATGAACCCAACCGCGGCTACAATTATGGAAACTGCGCGTCCTTTCCTTCCATATGAATTGCGTCCGATTAAAACCCCGATAAAGTTTAGAAATTCCAATAAAATAATATTAAACTGTCTCTTTAAATATGTTTGGTAAAGACCAACAGAAAAACAAATTATTAAGGCTATTCCCCAAAGCCTTAGAGGAATCGGGGTAAGCCAGTCCATCCCTCTTTGCAAAATTTTTGACTGGACAACATCGCCAAACAGTGTTTTGCTTGGAGCCTCCCACAAATCGCAGTAGACGAATGATTTTGCATCAAATGTTCCAAATTGGTGGATACTAATATCCAATTTGGTTAAGTTGATATCAGGGACGATTATCCCATTAATAAATGTGCCATTATAAAATCTATTTTCATTAATATCACTCATAAATATTGAGAAGTTGTGGAGTTTGGAAAGCTCCAATGCAGCAAGTATTTCATAAGTGCAATATTTTGATAATTTGTAGACTAAATTTTCACACTCGAGTACTGTAAAATTGTCCCAAAATTGACCAATATAGTCGTGCCTATCCATAACCGCAACGTCTATTGGCATCAGGTTTAAATTTAGCATGACATTTTTATGAAGCTTTGGAGGACTAACCCAAATTGAGAGGAGGTGAAATGGGATACGATTTTCATTGGGATTAGTACTACCTGTAAATTCCGGACAGTATTGAGCACAATGATGATAAGCATTATAAAACCTAACTGGATTAATTGAATAGTCAACTTGAATATATAATTTCAAAGGTGGCAGATCATTGATCCACGTCTGGGGTGGATAACTATATGGGTAATCTTTGTCACACAAGACGAAGAATATTGTCCTAGAAGTATAAGTCAAATCTTCAAAGCCTTCAAAGATTAGAGGTAAATGGTAACCAAATTGTGTGATAATTATCCAATAGGTTTGCTCAAGGTGGTAGGGTATACTGCGATTGTAGAAACTGGGAGCTTCATTGTCTTCCGTTTTGTTGAAATTGTTGAAAACTAAACTTTGTGGAGACCAATTAGATTCGAGGCTGAAGCAAGATTCTTTTGTGGATGAATCGAGAAATGGAAAAATAGTTTCGTAAATAATAACGTAATTATTTGGATTGTGCTGGACATCCTTCAGAATGCTTTTGAAAAGGGGGCAGTAGTCGTCGTCTTGGAATTGGGAGATGGCTATGTCAAGTGAAAGGAGAAAATTTAGAAATATGAAAGATCGATTCATTTTTGGTCTTGAGAATTTATACTCTGAAATACTTTGAAAAACTTGAAATATGTTTCGACTAGTCAGAGAAACAAACAAGTAAACAAATATTCGTGATATGCTAGTAATTTATTATGTTTAATTATCTTTTAAAATTGTTTTTTTACCAAAACATTTTTCTTATTAAATTTCTAATTATTTGTCAAATATTTTGTAGCTTAAACAAAATTGGATATTAATCACTCGGCTTAATTAGCATCTTTTTCGCAAAGCGTCCCAACCAAAATTTCGCTACAATGTAAAGTGTCCATTCTCCCAATCGTAGCGTTAACAGGCATGTATGCGCCACAGTAATGGTAAGGCTCATCCCTTACTTGAGAATCACTCCAAGAACTGAAAATGCCTTCGTCTGGTTTGGAATTGGAGCCTTCCCAAGTAAACATTTCAACACCTCTGGATTCTCTCGCGGCGGTCCACCAATCTAACATAGAATATAAATTATTAATTAGGCACAGCTTGGTTATTTTATGCTGATTTTTCTTACAAACTCTAAAGAAATCATCAAGACCAGCGGCAACGACATGAATTTGGTTGGTGGATTCGATAGATGCTAGTCTCATGCCATTATCTTGGCAGTAAATCAAGGCGGAATACCATTCCTAGAACATGTGAAAAATATGAATATTATTAAAGGGTTCATAATCAATTCAGTCTAATTCGTTTACCAGCGGAGCTCCAACTTCCGCATAAAAGATTTTTCCATCTGCCTCTCCCAATTCCAGAAGACTTTGCGGTTTTAATACAGGCCCTGCATTTACCCCCATAATCCCGACGATAAGGATGGTATAGAAATTCATGTTTAATGAATAAAATGGCAGTTCCGAATAGACTGAGTTGGGTTGCCAATGCAATGAGCAACTTTGACGAATGCAAATTTCTCTAACGTATTTTATCAACATAAAAGCTTACATATAATCTACACGGGAATTTCCCGTCACCTTATCAGTTTAATTCAATTCTTTGTTTACTCTTATCTTTCTCTTTGACCTGTCAAAATTCTTGTATGAAAACATGCACAAAAATTAATTGTGATACGCATTAAAAACGAATGTGATTTTTATGATGTCAAATTATATTTTGCATTTTCAAATTAATGACATTGAACATTTAAATAAGCAATTACTTCACATCTTATAGTTTGCATCCATCTCACAAACAGTTCCAACAAGATATTCGCTACAGTGCAGCGTAGCCATCAACCCAGTAGTTGAATTTACAGGCCAAAACGCCCCGCAATAATGATACGGGTCACCTCTCACAGGGCTGTCATCCCAAGACTCGAAAACTGCCTCGTCCGGATTGGAATCAGAGCCTTCCCAAGTAAACATTTCCACCCCTCTTGTTTCTCTCGCGGCCGTCCACCAAAAAACTTTGAAGAAGCGATTGAGTCCAGCGGCAACGACCTGGGTTTGATTAACGCTTGTGATTGAAGCAAGTCTCATTCCATTATCTTGGCAATAGATCATGGATGAATACCACTCCTGTTAATTTATGCATTTTTATAGTTTTGATATTTTAAGCAAAAATATAGTTTAGGCTTTACAAGTGACGTTCCAACTTCCGCGTAAAAGAGCTTTCCATCCGCCTCCCCCAATTCCACAAGACTTGAGTTTACAAGCGCAGCACATGTTAATGCAACTACGAAGAGTGAATTCGCTTTAACCTTCATTTGTAAATTTTAATTTTAATTAGCAATAAAATCGTTTCATGACTTTACAAGGATTCTGGATGTGGACTACTGGTATTTATTATAATTCCATCCTGACATTTCCATGGGATGAGGAAGCAAGTCAATCACAATGAGATAGATTTGCAGGTGTGATATGATAGCACTAATCCCCCGATTTAACCAAAACAGAAAAACAAAATTTTCATAAAGCGTTTCTGCCATCCCTAATTGTTTCAGCGTAATCATTAACAGTCCTTAGTCACAAATTTCACGGTCATCGCGCTATTTATGTCTTACTGACACAGTGCCAGGTGGCAAAGACAGATTTTACTTAATTATCGTTTCAAACTATAAACTTTCAATAAAAATAGCACATGCGATGACTCACCTAATTAGCCATTAAAAGTTATCCACGATTATGTTCCATGCCACATTCTAAGCAAGATATCACATGCCACGCATAAATTTTTTATATGATTTCTACATTAATATTATATAATGCTTATTCCGGATAACTTACATGTCTACAAAATGCTATGTTTACGTAGTATTCTCTGAAGCAATAGAGAAAATTTAATCAATCTGCACGTGCATTTCAGCTAGTAATTATGCAATTTCAAAGACGTTGAACAAAGCTCCCGCATAGTCAACTTCGGAATTACAATCAATGTAATTTTTTAATTGAAATTATTATAAAAATACTAAATTAGAAACACGCAAACAACTTTGTTTCGCGTTACAAAATAATTTATTTCAAGATCAGCGAATCATCTCCAGATTTCATACCGATTTCTTGTAGCAAGTGGGTTTTCGTGGTGTCCGCGCTGTTAATCATAATGGATTACGATTCTTATCCACCGCATCCCAAAGCTTATTGCAAAGCGAAAAGATAGAAATAATAATGCATAATTTGAATAATTTGCAAAAGACTTTCCAACATTCTGGGTGACATTTTAAGTCTAGCCAAAACCATTACCTTACCGCTAAGATTAATCATGGAAAGACTGTTAAAACAATTAGTGATGTGAATATTTAAGGGTAAAAAGATTTCATTCATCGGAGAATAATTTATTAAAAAATTATATTAAATTTATTTTGTGAAGTTTTTGTGTGATTGCCGTAAAATGATTAGACTCAAGGTAATTGAAATTTAAAATTAGTTATTAAAACGTAAAGGTTTTTTTTGTTGGGAACCAGTATTTTTTCCCATTTTGCAGAAATTTAAATTCTTAAAATCCAGCATGATGGGAATGATTCTCTGCTTGATCTCCAGTATGCTGTTGTCCCTGGGGACCCTGATGGTCTCCAGGATGACGCATTTCCACCCGATAACAAAATCATTCTGGAGATTTGCTGGGACATTCATCCCCTCAATATTTATAGTTGTTTATTACGCAACACAGAAAGAATCGATAACTTCGTCGTTTTGGCCGTTAAGGCGAGATTCTTTAACTGTAGCTGTGTCACTAGCGGTAATTAGTAAACTTATATTTCCCAGTAAAGCTTAAATTTGATCAATTATTTTAGTTCCGCAGTTTCTTTGGCTGCACAGGCGCCACACTCCAATATTATTCCTTGGCATATATGCCATTAGGAGATTCTTCAGTGATTTGCAATTCATACCCGATTTTTGTTACAATTCTCGCCTTTCTCTTTTTACGCGAACCGTTCGGAGGACTCTTCATGTTTTTGTCGATGCTCATCACATTCGCCGGAGTTGTTATGATAGCTCGGCCCCCGTTTATTACAGGAGAAACTTTAAATTCAGAATTAATGGTGAAGTTTATTAATTATAATTAAGAAAGTTTAACTGATCTTTAGCATTTTCTATAGATTGGAGCAGGCTTGGCCATCTCATGTGCAATTTTCATGGCTTGTGCAATAGCAATGCTTCGCCACCTTCATCAGCTCCAACTCCACCACTGCATAACCCTGATAGGCTTCGGTTTCTTTGGGACAGTAGAATCCGCTATATTAGCATGGGTATTTGGCGTTATAGAATATCCAACAGAGACAATTGATATCTTAAAGGCTATAGCCATCGGACTGTTATCATGTGGGAGTCAAATATTTCTAATTTTCGCCTTAAAATGTGATAACGCAGGACCTATAGCTTTGGTTAAATCGAGTGATGTTCTATTCTCATTTGTTTGGCAAATGGTATTCATCAAAGTTTTCCCTGATATGATTACGTGAGTGAAAAACATGCAATTTTATTAATTCAAGTAATTATTATCCAGCTATTTCTCATTATTTAGGGTAACAGGAGCAATCGTTATGATGACTGGGATTTTGCTCTGCGGCTTCAAGAAATACATTGACTCTTTGGATGAGACGCATGCAATGAAGAAAAGGTTTAGATTTATAACAAGGTAGATGTTATCTTGAATCTTTTTAATTTATTTAGTACAAAGTGTAAAAAAGTTTAAACCCTTTTGTGCGTTATTCACCGGGCTTGTGAATAAATCAATTTAATTACACAAGTCATGTGCAATACATCTTTTTAAGCTTTTCAATATCGGTGGGCGTTAGCTTCCCTGTTGGTCCAACTGGTTTTCCATTCTATAATAAAAATCAATTAATATCGAAGCTTAAACTAAACTTTTTTCCTTTTTTCCTACCTTTGAAACTATCGTAGGCTGCCCATTCTTACTGAATGCATTAGCCGCATAATGCATTATACTATTTTGGTCATAATCTAATCCAAACGTGACGACTTCCTTCGAACTCCTCTTTTCAAATTGGCTACGGGCGACTCCTATAAAAATATCAGTTTTAATTGTAGGCATAAAAATTTCAACTGGAAATTTTAATTTCTAACCTGGAATATTCTGCCACATAATTTTAACATATTCATCCCTATCCGGCCTGTTCTGTTCGTGATGGAAACCAAGACTATGCATAAACTCATGAATAATTGTTGCCACATTCATGCATCCCGGACTTTCTAAGCTAATTAGTTGTCTCCCTCCAACCCTGCCAATTAAAGAGAAACAACCGTTGCCATTCACAACGTGAATGTAGTCCCCAATTGGAATAGACCATCGACGAAATATTCCAACGCGGATCCCACATGGCTTGAGAACTTCATGAAGTCTGTATAGCGCGCTGTTGATTAGGGTTCTATCACGCTTATCTAAATAGTAATTAATTATATAGCTTAATCATCAATTAAACTCACTTATTTCCCTTACTGTAAGTTGGATCAATATAAACATTAAAACTCTTCCATTTCGATCTTCTACTAATCCTCGTTCTAGAGAAAATTGATTCAGAAGCTATTATATCATCTCCATCCGTGTCTTTTGTGGAGCATTCTAGTTTCTTATCATCTTCCAGTTCCTCTTCTAATTGCATAGCTAAAAATTATGGAATTTAATTTATGAATTTGCTAAATGAAATTGTTTAAAATGACTTACTCAACGAAACATTTTCTGGAGTTGGCTCCATCAACAACTCATCGAAATCATATTCCTCCTCTGTTTCCCCACTTTCCTCACTAATCACATAATTTATTCGTATACAAATAATTGCAATCAGGAGAAGCTTTAAAGATAATTCCATACTTAATTATTTAATTTTTCTTCTAACAAGTTTCTAATCTGGAGTAATCCATGCTGGAAATGTGCGCAGTGGACTACCAATAATCAAATCATGTTTGTTTAAAAGAATAAAAAATATTCTTAAAAATAATGTCTTCATGGGAAAATCACGTAGCGAAATACATGCTTTCCTAATTTTGCTTTGAAAAAGTCCTGAATCTACCTTCTACTATGTATATCACAACTAACGAGGTAATAAGTCTTGCCATTTTTCTAAAAGCTTTTCTATCACTTGATTCAGTCGCTCGTCGTGGCAAACAAAAGATTAAACAGGTTTTCCAGCAACTACTTTAGGCGGATGAACTTCAAATGTCAGTCTTCAAAAGAGAACTGTCCAGAAAGATGTGACGGGAACGGGCAACCTCACACGAATTAATGTTCCAGTAGAAAAAATACTACATAGTTTGTTCTAATATTCATCGGAATTTTACAAAACTGAAATGCATGAGAAAGCAGAACCAACTATAGTTTTGCTAGACTGCCAAAAGGTTTACTACTAGTATTGATGAAGGTGTCATTATCTATTATTATTGTAATATTTTATATAATTGTAGGATGGGTAAAGGCGAGAGATGTTTTTAAAATGGAAAAATTATATTGCCAAAGCGAGATAAATGACGAATGCTTCAGGAATGGCTTGACTTGGCATTCGGCATCTTTTACATTGTGAGAATTTTTTCAGCAAGATTTTTGATAAAGAGCTTTAAAAGTTGAATCGATATGGATCGTTTAATTCCAAAAAAAAACTAGTTCAATTTTGTGGTTTTGTGACTAGACCTTTTTCACCTCATATCCTGTGATTAGAAAGAAATTCATGAGGTTATTTACACATCTTTACGTTTTCTCATAAGCAATTTGTTAGATGGGTGGGTGCTTGACAAGTGAAAAGAGAACAAAGTGAGCAGCACTTTTTGCAAAACTTTTATGATATTTTGATACTAAAATGAAAATTATTGCATTTGATGAAAATGATAAGTGAAAAGGTCGAATTTGGTCATTTATGAAGTGAGAATGCTTAACGAGTAGGAAATTTTGGAAAGAGTGCGTCAAAAACTACGAGATTTTAAGATGCAAATCTTATAATTATGGCTTTAATGAACTTGAGAAAAAATAAAATGATTCAGACAAAAATATTGTTTCAAAAATGGCATTTTATTTTCTTGTCATAGTCTAAAACTAATGGGACACTTTTATGCAAACGATTTTGAAAAACAAAAATAATATTACAAGCTATTTATAAAAAGTAACTTTCGTCCAATGCTGCAATAAAACACTATCTGCATTCTCACGCTGGACGTCCAAACTTAATGTTTATACAAGTTATGATCGAGATCTGAGTTCTCCTAATTAATTAAACCTAATTTTAATTCTGATAAAGTAAGAGCTAAATTTATGGTTCCATTATTCCGAGCCGGCTTCAATTATTTTCTGACTGTGAAATTTCCTCATCAGAGTCAATCAAGTCAACGATTTGGGGTTGGGGCTTCGGTTTGGTCGAAACTGGAACTTGACAGAGTGATGGACCTCCAGGGGAAGGATTCTTCAGAGTTCCTGTGCCCACTGGTATGAAACTTGGAAGTGGAATAGAAGGACGGCGATTCATACCCAATCCATTCGTCGATGAACGCGGTCCGAATCCGTTGTTCTGGAAAGCTCCTCCATAATTTGGTGTTGGTTGCCATCCTTGCATTCGCATTTGCTGGGCCATGTGAATACGACCAAGTTCATAACCAGACAAGTCCATAAACATTCTTTGAGATTGGAAGGTCGGTGTCGGTGTAGAATTCGGCATGCTTCGAAGGTTTGGCGGGTATAGTCCAGAAACTCCATAAGAAGGTTTGGCACCGCCCACACCAGGAAGAGAATCAAATAGACGAGTAGGGACTCCGAATGGAAGAACGCCGTCGTCATGCCAATAGTCATTTCTTGGTCTTTTACTTGGAGGGTAGTTGGATGAAGGCCTGGCCGCATTCTTCTTCATAACCAAAACAGGATTCCAATTTCCATCACTCTGAATTTCCACATATTCCACGTTCGCCATGGAAGTCGTTGTGTCCAAGGTGCACAGCACGTTCTCAAAATATTCGTCAATGTACAAGTTGGAAATGGTGAGGTAGTCTTTACAAAGCGGACACTTGAATGTCGGCCGCAATTCGCTCATCTCAAGGAAGTTGCGAGCATCAAAGCACTGCGGATGTTTGCAAGATTTTCCCCGACATGGGAACTTGATCCTTTTCATTCCAATCGGGCAGATAACAGGTACACGAATGTTTTTAGGGGCGCTTGCCACATCGCTGTCGAACACATCGATTCCCGTCAGCATCTTCCTAACCACTTCCTTAGTAACTTCAATCGGTTGCTTGTTCTTCTTCACTATTCCAAGAAGCTCTTCAACACTTCGAACCCTAACGATCGAGATGAACATGACGTAGTCTGAAATTTGCTCCTGCGACCACTTCAACTCGAGCTTGTTGGAAATTACAGTTGATTCAATTATAAACTGCTTGATGTCGAAAGGCTTCGGCTTCATTGGTGGTTTCTTGGGAAGTCCCGAGACAGAGTCGATGATGATGGGTGGACGAGGTGGTAACGGAACAACTACGCCATTCACTTCGAGGGCCAGCCCCACAGGAGAGAAGAAGTCGTCTTCGTGCTCCTTGAAATTCTTCGCCCAAAATCTCAACTGGACTTTTCGTTGAGGTCCTTCAAGCTCCTTTATTTGATCTGGTGTAAGCGTAAATTCGAAGCGACACTGCTTAACGTCTTCAAATCCAGTTTCTGCAAGAAAATATAAAGATTAGTTTAAACGAAAGAATAATATAATCTTCTTAACTTCAACTGAAATTAGTCGTACGGTACGACTCGTACCTATGTCTACTGGTCCGACAAGTCCCACCAGCTCTTCACAAAACTGCAATGGCTTCACTGGCAGCTTTTCTTCACATTCCTTGTCATCCATCACTGGTGGCAACTTTCCTTCTTCCTCATTATCGATCACTGGCAGCTTTCCTCCACCTTCCTTATCCACCACTGGCAGCTTCGCCGCTTCACTCTTCTTCTCCCCCATCACTGGCACTGGCTTTGTCATCGTTTCCGGCTCCTTTCAAACAACAAACAAAAAAATCATTCACTGATTCATCCCAAAACCTCCAAAACTGCCTAAAATTCACTTATAAAATCTTCACTTATAAATTTCCAGTACCTTCTCTAACTCAAAACTAATCACGAGTAATTAATCCTCACAATTAACAACTTTGTTAATTAATTGGAAGAAATAACTTGTCCCCAAGTAATTGCTTTGGTTTTCCAAATGGTTAATCAGGAACAAACTTTCAGGTTCGTCTGACGATGGCGACTGCGCAACTAAAGAAATGCCATGCCTTCCCTGAATCAAATCGAAGCGGAAAGAATTTTCCTAAAAATTAACATTTCCAACGGAAATATTTATGAAGTCGTTCGAACCCGACTTTTTCTCTAAAAAAGCGAATGAAAAAAACAACGGATGTGATGATTAGATAAGCCTTAATTTTACTATAACTGGGCAGAGGCTAATATAGTTGTTATCAATTTTATTCATATGATTCTGATAAGAAATTTGCATTTTGCATCATTTTCATGTTGGCGTGTGTGGTCCAAAAACGGGCTCTTTGTTGAATGTCACGTGACTCACGTGAGCGAGCAAAAGAAGAGATGAAATGCTCACAGTTCGAGTTCGATGTTCGATGGATTTTTTTTCTCTCTTTTTCCATTTCCACTGGCAACGACCGCGTTTTGGTGACAAAGACTTTGGTTTCTGTCAGAAAAAGAGAAAAAAACGTGCTTGTCTTTGTTCTCTTTTTATGACTTTACATGAGACGCATCTGGAAATGATGCCCAGAAAACCACAATCAAATTAGATCAGTTACGCAAAGACATTACTTAATAATTATGACGGGTCTTGTTTATTCTTCCTGGAAAAAAACTTGTTTAATTAATCACACACTATAAATAGGTGTAGTAACGGTTGAAGACAAGTCTAAATATTCCCACGCATTGACGCATAGTTTATATGTGAGAATGAAATGCTTCATTTCACATTTCATATCAACTTTTGCTTTGAGAATCCCAACTTATCTGTTTGCAAAGACAGAATCCAGGAAGACAAAGAATTACATAATCAATGTTCGGTTTCATGTAAAGCTGGAGATTTTCTCCAGATTAAAAAAGAACTTATCTTAAGTATGAGTTGATGGATTTTATTTTCTCGAAGAAGATGAAGATATGTCTTTGTCTATGAATGTTTATGCCTCCTATTTTACAGGTAGTAGTTAGCTTAATTAAGTAATAATATACGAGCTTAATTTGAATTACAATGTCTTAAAAGTATAAATATTGGTGAAGATGACGAGTAGCTTTTTCAGTGCAGAACCAACTTGGTTCATGAGACTGAGTTTTATTTTGCAAAGAGTTAAAAATGATACCGCTCGTGGCAATTTGCGCCACAGCGTTAGCTGTTAGCACTTCAGCTCTAAGTTCTTTGGAATATGGAATGTAAGTTTACTTTTAACTAAAATGTGATAATTAATTTAAAGTTTTTAATTAGGGAGATGAGTGTCCGTGCATACGACGCAGTCTGCTGGTATGAATATTTGAAGCAGTTTCCAAACACAAAGAGCAAAAAGTATAATGAGTGTGCGGGCCAACAGAAATATCAGATGAATCAGATTCAATCGCAGGATTTCTTTAAGAAAAATCCTGACAAGAAAGAAGTAAGTTGGGTCGTGATATGTAAAGTTGAAGAGAAATTAATATGCATTTTTTAAAGGAATATTTTGGGAAATGGACTGATGAAAAAGCGATAGAGAAACTGCCCGAGCCTTACCCCGATAACTGTCGCAAATATTTGAAGGAGGCAGAAGCAAAGCCAGAGGATGATGAAAGTGATGCTTTAAATGATGGTGGGAAGGAGTATCCGTACAAAGCTTATTGTTACTGCCTTCTTCATACTTTGAGGGAGAAGAATGGAGTCAAAGCGATTGATGCGGTGGCAAGTTTGTCAATTAATTAGTTTAATTATGTTAGCTAATGGTATTTTTAATTTCTTTCTAAAGAAAAATGAAAAGACTCACTCAAGAAAGCATTGGATGCAAGCAATAAATGAGCGAGACAATGAATTTAGGGCAAGGCATGAATCTGAGCCCCTAAAATTAGTTTCTGATGTGAGTAGAATGATATTAAAATGCCAATTAGCTTCTAATTGAAATAATTTATTAGCTCAATGACGCCGCAAAAGCATGGGCTGATACGATGGCATCCGAATGCAATATGTACCACAGCAAAAATAACGACACAGGTCGTCAATGGCATGATGAAGGAACTGGTGAGTCACTTTTCGCCGGTGGAGGTGAAGACGACAAGGAAATCTCCGCTTATCAAGCGTCGGACGGGTGGTATGAAGAAATCAAGGATTATCCATACCCTGATGGATACAAAGGTGATGGGAGTGATGCTTTATTTATGAAAATTGGACATTTTACTCAGACTGTTTGGAAAGAAACTAAATATGTGGGGTATGGCTATGCATACAATCCTGATTGTAAAGATAAGGGGAAGTATACGAGATATGTGGCAGCCAGATATTCCCCTGCGGGGAATGGGGAGGGAAAGTATTATGAAAATGTTAATCCGCCGAAAGATGATTCAGCGGAATCCGGATAATGAGATTGTTTTAAAAAATATTTAAAGCTTAAATCTAAATAAACGAAGATTAAAAATACAAGCAATATATGAATTCCAATGATATTTACATATTAATTGATCTTTTCAACATTTCATTTGATAAGCTATCATTACTTTTGCATGTCTCCAAAGAATAGACAAAGAGGTCAGTTTCGATAGATACGCTGGTTTACTCTGCTTCGTTCCTCCTTTTTCATAGTAGACTCCTTTGCAACTCTGTGCTTACAGCAGAAGCTCACTCACATCTCCATTTTCTCATGGCATAATTATTACGCTTCAGTAAGCTGCCATGCCTACTTGAAATATGAAGTTCAGCTTCCAAACAAAATCTCAATTTCAACATTTTCAACAACCTATTATGCAATAAAAAGTAATTATTTGGAGGAGGAAAAATATCTGAAATGTGGAATGGGCAAATTGAGAAGAAAACTAATCAATTTACTCCCTTATATTCACACACTTTGAAAAAGATAAAGATGCATTGTACAATGATGGAAATGTAAACCTTATCATTAGCCTGTCCAGATCGCTATCTTGAGAAAATCAAAGCAAAAGTTGCAACAATTTTTGTTCAAGATGAACCAGGAAGAGAAACTGGTTGCTTTCCCTGTGATACTGACCTAATCCTTTATCCAAAAGCATGCATTTTTCCATGTTGACACGAAAGGTGTTGAATCGTACCATGCAGCACATGCCATTAACATTTTTAATTGGGATTAGGTAAACACCAAAACAAATTACTAATTATACATCTCCTACAAAAATCTAATCAAGAAAATGAGAAACCTGTCCGTACCGACCCGATAAAGATGCGTTGGCTTATCTTCATCTTTCAAAAGTATAAATAGTAGAATGAATCATTTAAAACTCGTGTCAGTTTGGAAAACGTGTTACTCTTATTCAGTTTAAATTGCATAATAATGGCCCGGTTTGCCCTTGCAGTTGTTGTTTTTGTGGCTGCATCTATTTCAAACGTAAATGGAGCTAGTCCGCTGGATTATGGAATGTAAGAAACTTTCAAAACTTTTTACAGTTTTTAAAATTTTACTCAATTCTTCTTTAAACTATCAGGGAAATGAGCGTCCGCTCTTACGACGCTGTCTGTTGGTATGAAAACTTGAAGAAATTCCCAGAGACTAATAGCAAAGGCTATTCCAAATGTGATGGGCAAGCAAAAGGCCAAATGGAAGCTATCAAGACAAAAGACTTCTTCCAGAAATATCCTGAGAAGAGAGAAGAGTATTTTGGTAAATGGGTTGATGACATGACGATGAGCGCGCTTCCTCCAAATTACAAGTCTAAATGCAGCTCTTATCTTAAAGTAAGTTTTGAAAAGTAAATATTTTCAGATTAACAAAAGTTTAATTAATTTTAGGATTCGAAAGCCGCTCCACCAGCGGATGAAGGTGATACTTTGAATGACGGTGGACAAGATTATCCTTACAAAGGGTTTGCTTATTGTCTTATGAAGACATTAAGAGATTCGCGTGGAGATGAAGCTACAGATGCTGTGGTACGTTTGATTAAACTGTTAATCATTTCAAAGAATTGCATTAAATTTATAAATTTCAGAAAAATGAAAGGACCCACGAAAAAAAGCATTGGATGCAAACCCTTTTGGATCGGGAGAATGAATTTCGAGCCCGTCATGGAGCAGAGCCATTGCAGCTTATGAAAGATGTAATTTTTTGTAGCACAAGCTAATTGTAAAGTTCTGCTAATAATTATTTACTTTTTAGCTTAACACCGCGGCTCAATCATGGTCGGATGTGAATGCCAAAGAGTGCAAAATGTACCATACAAAAGGGGAAGCAAGGCAATGGAAAGGGAAGTCAACAGGAGAGTCACTAGCTGCTGGTTATAATGACGAGAAGAATAACGATGTTTCTGCTTATCAAGCTGCTGATGGTTGGTATGAAGAAATCAAGGATTATCCATATCCTGACGGGTATCAAGGAGATGATGAAGTTCTTTTCAAGAAAATTGGACATTTCACTCAAAGTGTTTGGAAAGATAGCAAGTATGTAGGGTATGGAATAAGTCTCAACCCGGATTGTAAGAAGAAGGGTAGTTACACCCGCTATATTGCTGCGAGGTATTACCCTGCCGGAAATATGGATGGGGAGTATCCCAAGAATGTGATGCCAATTAAGTCTTAATCCGATTTTGTGAAGTCTTCCATTCATTTTTTATTTTTTGTAATAAGTTAGTAAATAAAATTGCATAAAAAAACGTTTGTTTCTTACTTATTGCCGCTGGAAACGTTAATTTTCCAAACAGCTCCCACCAAAATAATTAATCATGTCAATCATCTTGAAATTCTGATTAAAATAAATGATTAAAAATTGTACATTTTTGCATTTCATTCATAAATATTTTTACGATGAGAATGGTGATGTTTTCGATTAATTAATTTGAAAATATAAAAATCATGTTTAAATTAATTAGTTTTTGGCCGGATGCTCCATTGAAGGTTTACTGGATATGTGTGAACTAATTTTTTAATACTTGAGGCAGTTAAATAAATGAGGAGGTTATGAGGGATAGAATTGTAGAACGAGTTTAAGGAATGATATAAAGTTTATTACTAGAATTCTAGCCTTATCATATTATCTAGTGCAGTGCTAATGATGAGCTCACACTTCCCAGCAGGTCGGAAGGCAATAAATTTTATCTGATGGGAAGTACCAAAACGATGGAGAAATTTTAGATTCTTGTTATGAATGATATTGAGGTATAAAAATGCACGTTTATTGTTATGATTTCCAGCTCTGGTTGGAAAAATGGAAATTAGTTGGAAACGGGTTGGCGTGCTATCATTCATGACTAATTTGTAATAACAGAGGTGAGCAGAGAACTATATGATTAGGGAGCTGGAAAGGAAATGGGATATTTTTAATTTGGAAGTGGAAGAGAAAAGAAGTAAGAAATGGAAATGTTGGGGATTTTGAGTGTTTTTATAATAGCCTCTGTTTCAAATGGGGTCGCGTTAAGTCCGACGGAACTTGGGATGTAAGTATAAAGTTTGTTTAAATATTAAATATTAGCACCTTTTAATTTAAATTGTGATCTAGGATGATGGCAGTCCGCGCATACAACCTTGTCTGTTGGTATGAAAAATTAAAGCAGTTTCCAGACACGGATGGTGATGGATACACGAGGGATTGTTATGGGAAGGCTGATTATGTCCGAAAGTATGTGACTGATGATGAAACGGGACGGGTAAGAAGTGGAACGAAGCAATTTTATAAAAGTTAAAACTAAAAAGAGTTAAATTGCAGATGTATTTCGGAGATTGGCTTAAGAAAATAGCAATGGATGGATTGCCAAGTGATTATCGTTATTCATGTAGTGAATATTTAATGGTAAGTTGATCCTAAAATAGTTGAAATAAAAGTTTTAAGTGTTTGATTTATTTAAAGAATCCGGATAAGATATCACCAGTTGATGAAGGCGACGCCCTAAACGATGGTCAATATGAGAGTTATCCCTTCCAAGGATTTTCATACTGTCTTCTTCACACGCTGCGGAATAAGTTTGGGCCTAAAGCGCTTGAATCAGTGGTTAGTATTTAAAATAATTGTTGAAAATTATATAAATTTATAACAATTTATTTGGTTTCAAGAAATACGAGAAGACGCACAAACTTAAGCATTGGATGACGGCTTTGCTTGAGAGACAAAATGAATTTCGGAATCGGCATGGATCCGAGCCCCTTTTATTAATTGAGGAGTTGACGGAATCTGCGCAAGAATGGGCGGAGAAGAGCGCGAGAGAGTGCCGAATGCAAGGAAGCCGTTATTCCGACCCGAGAAGGAGATTTAATGGGAACACGACAGGGGAGACTTTAGCAGCGGGTCCTTTAATGCCGAGTGATGATGCAGCTTATCTGGCAGCGGATAGTTGGTATGAAGAAATTAAGGATTATCCATACCCCGCTGGGTACAGAGGAAGTGGGCAGGATTCGGTTTATAGTAAAATAGCCCATTTTACACAAACCGTTTGGAAAGATACGAAATATGTGGGGTATGGCTATGCTAAAAATGAAGCTTGTCCTGACTTCCAATACTTTATTGTTGCGAGGTATTCACCTCCTGGAAATTATGTGGGTAAATTTCAAAGTAATGTTGGATTTCCAAAGCCACATTATTGAGAAGGGTGAGGGGAGAAGTGAGATATGCAAAAATTGTGTTCTGTATGCATTTATTTAGCTTGTATTTAATTAATGTGTAAATTACACGTTCAGCTTTGCAAAGCAACGAATTTATTTCAATGCTGAGAATTTGTGCAATTGAGCTTGTGCCGTTTCTCACGCTTTTGGAGGTTGAAGAATTACAGGAATTGACCGACAAACAAGATTTCCAGTAATGTTGCAAGGTCAACCTGATTTGTATGTAACAATAAAATTCTATAAAAATAATTTTATAACAGAGCCAGTATACCTTGAGAATAAATATCTTATGAAATATTTTAATTTAACAAGCAATAACTATTTTGTTTATTATTAATTAAAATTGTCGCAGGCATCAATTTGCTATAATTTTGCAGATATAAATTTCTAACCCATGAGTTTCTTTATGAAATCTGATACATTTTAACCTCAACATGTAGAGCCTTTTGACTTTTTTAATTACTAGAAGACTAGTTTGAACTCACTCGAGTATGAACGACTGGCTCAAGGTGAAGGATGCAATTTGTCTACTATTATTTCATGCTTAATAATGCTTTCATGCTATTCCAGTGAATAAATTAAAAGAATTTATGAAGTTGTACAGACGTTTCGGTTTCAGTTGACAGAATACTATTTCAGCAGGGAGTACGTGAATCGAAAATTTATTATCTGAGTTGCAGAGAAAAATATGAAATGTAAAATTTTATATGAATTTAGACATTTTGTATTATAATTTAATTTAATACAGAATAAAATGTTAATAAAGTTTTTTTAGATATAAATGCATTAAGAATTTTTGCAACTGCCCTATTTTCCCAACAACAGCAGATTCAGCGTAAGCCCATTAGCAAAATCAATACAATTCAGAGGTGTAAGCCTATCCACAAAATTTATAGATCCAAACTTGATCTTGATTCCTGCACAAGACTTTACAAATTTTCTCTTCCACTTCCATACATTTCCCCCAGCCATTCTTTGCCCCGCATCTCTTCTCTCAACTTCTACCAAGCTTATCCTAGCCTGCTCATTCACCGTGGCCATTCCTCCCAGACAAGTCACTAAGTAAAACATTGCTCCAGTAAAGACTGCCGCAAACGAAAAAATCTCTACTAAACTATCCCTATTCCATGGCAATTTCACTACTGCTGTTGTACAGCTAGATGTACACACAATTCCACCGATGATTACCACGCTTAATGACATCTTCTGAATACTATTAGCCAAAATCACCAAAACCTGCATTTTCCTATAGTCCCCAGCAACTTCATAGGTCGCCCTCAAGCTATTCGTGAAATCTGAACAGAACCGTTCAAGAAGGCCCCGAATACTAACCAAACCAAGTGATGTTATCGGACCAACAGTGAAATTAATCATGAACGTGCTACAATAAACTAGCCACATATTAACTAAAAATATTCCCAATTTAATCAAAAGCTCCAAAGCAAAGTGGAATTGCTGCCTCCAATGGCCACACTCGCCTAAAAGCCAATACCCCGCAAGGTAAGGTCTACACGGTGACGCCCAATAACTAAAGACAGCGATGAAGCCGAACGTCCTATGAACAATGTAGCTCCAGTAGACATAGATTATTCCAAGCTTTTCAATAAATTGCAGTTTAATTTCCTCCTTGTCTTGATAAACTTCTTCTTTTGAAGCGAAGTGAATTAATCCATTGAAGAATTGGGTTAGTTCTGAGCTATGCTTCCGGTAAGAATAGATGAATGCTGAGCCCATCACATTAAACATGATCATGGCGACAACCTGAGCTATGATTTTTATAAGAGGGATTGATGTGTCTCGGAAACGGCTGTAGATGAGGACTTGAACAATCGAGAGTAGAGTGAGGAATAGGTGGAGATAGAAGATAAATTTGAGACGGATGAGGTGACCACGGTTGGTTACTTGAATGACTTGTTTTTTATTAGGGTCCCAGTGGATTCGAACGATTCCCATAAACTCTACTATTGAAAAGGAGGCGGAGAAGGAGCGCCAGTGGTCGGATAGAATCATTTTGAATCATGAATGAAAGAAAAAGTGTCACTTGCACTTGAATCAAACGAAGAATGATATTAGCAAATGAAAGTTAGAGAAGGACTAGCTTAAAACTAAATAGTAATGTTGTTTAGCAGCAAAAATACGTAAACAAAAACATTCAGGCCTAAGAAATTGCTAAAACTAAAAGTGCATTTAATTATTAAAAATAAGCCATTCTTGCCTTCAGAAGATGGATAGTTTTGAAAGCTATTTATCAATTTACACGCTTCAGGCGACACATTCACAAAATTATTAAACCAAATTGTCCTCATTCACTCAAAACTTTCATTCAGCCTCAATTTAGTACAACAGTTTAGAGCTATTTGGTCTTTAAAAAAGAGCTTAAAACCCAGTAGCTGATAAAAAATATATGAAATGATGGCATTCACACATGCTTTTCTACTTTACCTGCAGTTATGATGCACAGTTTTCCTTTTGTTTATTCTTAAATTTCAGGGCATTTCCACAGAATGTCTTCGTGATGAAAAAGGTTTAATGAAAGCATAATTTAAAACTGTCTTTTAATTAAATATAAATTTTATTTTGATATTATCTCTTAATAAATACATAAATACAGTCAACCTTTTTACAACAACCCAGCTTTCTCCACCATTCCATAAAAAGTACCCTTTTTATTCTCTAATAGCACCTTTGCTTTGTTCAAAAGTCACATTTTTTAAAACCAGGTCAAGTCCAGGTCTATACCTTGTTTGGTATTGCCTAAATGCAACTTCCCCCTTTCCTGGCCAAGCCCCTTCTACCTTCTCTTCACTCTTCCACTCCGCTTCCTGCTCAATCTCGGAATATTCCTTTAGCCTTTCCACAGCCACAATCCCGCTTTCCAAGTGGACACTCCAACTAGCCAAAATGTTTAAATAACGCGTTATTCTCAGCGCATACGAAACCGTCAATCCAACCAGCCCCGGAGCTAACGATTTTCTCCCCAACACAGCAAACAATGCAGTAGCAAAGACCAGCGCATTCCCCATAATTTCTAGTCTAATCTGCCTCCACCTATTCGCTGTGAAGCAGAGGGTATGACAGCTCCTATTTCTATCCGCTTTAGCTTCCGCCTCCCGAATAAATCTCTCTTGGTGGTTAAAAGCTCTTATAGTCGATGTTCCCGTGAATGTCTCTTCCAAATGAGAGTAGACTGGAGAGCGCGTGCTCCCTTCTAGTCTCCACAGTTGTCTAGTCGTCGCAACATAGTATATATGAAGGACCCAGTACAGAACACAGATTGGCATCAAAACTAAAATGAACCATGGCGTGCTGGCAATTATCAGCCAAGTCGCTCCCACCACGATAAATAGTGCTCCAAGCCATGTCTCAAATTTTAAAGGGAGATCTGTATCAAGCGCGTTCACATCTCGTGAAAATCTATTCAGGATTCTCCCCGATGGGGTCACATCAAAGAAGCTAATGGGCGCCCGGAGGATCCTCCTCAGCATTTTCAAATGGAGAGTTGCCGAAGCCTTCAAAGTGGCCAAGGCTAGAAGGAATGACGCCATCAAAATAGCCAATGCTTGACCAATTCCAAATCCGGTATAGACAAAAAGGAATTTTTCTTTGCTCCAACTTTCCCCTTCACTATTGTTTCCTTTTTCTTGACTAGTCCAAACGGATAAAGAAACACTTGAGCTGATCGTCATCACTTGGTAGATTGTATATAAACAAATTATCCCAAAAATATATGGCCATCCCGCTGACCGGAAATACGTCAAATAGATTGAAGCTTTTACACTTCCCTCTTCCCTTTTTTCATCCTCAATTAGTTTGCTCTGTCCACTTTTATGTGCTTTCTCCTCAGTCTTTGAATCCTCTTTTGCTACTTCCATTTTAAATCCGTTCTTGTGCTCTAGAACCTCTTTGTAATTGTCCAGCTCTTGAATCTCTCCATCCTTCAAGACAATGAGCTGGTCAACCTGATTTAAATACTGAATGCAGTGGGTGACCAGCACCCTCGTCTTCTCCTTGAGAATTCCCTTTGGCCCTATAACCTCCTCGAATAAATGTCTCCCCACATGGGCATCAACCGAACTTAAGGGGTCATCCAGCAAATAAATATCCGCATTGTTATAAACTGCTCTTGCCAAACTAACTCTTTGTTTCTGTCCTCCACTTAAGTTAATTCCCTTCTCCCCAATTTCCGTCAAGTCTCCTGCTGGTAAAGCATCCAAATCTGGATTAAGGGCACACGCTTCAATAACTCTTTCGTATCTTTTTATGTCAAATTTACTCCCAAAAAGGATATTATCTTTCAAAGAAGCATTCTGAATCCATGGCTGTTGCGACACATACGCAATTCTCCCATTCACATTCACCCTCCCACGTATCCTTTCGAGTTCTCCTAAAATAGCTGATAGCAAACTGCTCTTCCCCGCCCCCACAGGACCAACAATGGCGAGCAAAGAACCCCTTTTAACTTTCAAATTTATATCCCTCAAAACTCTTCTCTTCTTCTCCCACGAGAATGTCGCATTCTCAATCAAAATTGGAGCTGCATCCTCTCCCCTATCATTTGTAACTGCTTCGGGGTCCATCTCCTCCAAATTTAAGAACTTGTTTATCCTCTTCATACTAACTTTTCCTTGTACCCATCCAGACACCATCATCGGAAAGAGCTGAAGAGGGGCCTCCATAATATTAAAGATTGACAGTGAAACAAAAGCCATGTCTGCACTTAAAGTATGCTCCTTATCCACCAAAAGATAAGTAGCAAACGTCGCAAGCCCAACCAGAAACGGTGCGCATGTCCACAAAAAACTATTCACCGCAATAAAATACGCAGACTTCCGAAGGATATCAATTTCATCTTGTCTTATCTTTAAAATCTTCTCTTCAAAACTCGGCTCCCACGCATACAACTTTAGAATTTTGATCCCCCTCAGCATTTCGTTCATTAACTTTACCCTCTCGTCCTTCTTTTGCAACTGGAGGCTTTGCAACTTCCTAATCTTCGTACCAATCCATGAATTAATTGGAACAATTAGGAGCATCACTCCCAACCCTGCTAGACAAGAAGGCCCCAAAATACCCCACAGGTTATACAACGCCACCAATATGACTAATGGCGCTGACCAAACCATTGAGCTCCACATTACTGAGTCTTGAATCTTTTGAACATCAACTGACAACAAATTCACAACTTCGCCTGTGGAAGTCTCCTGCTTTGAAGAGTTACTTAATTTTAGGCACTTCCTATAAATTGCACTTGAAAGAGATGGCTTCACTCTCCCCAGCCAGATTCCACGGGCCACGTGTAAGTTGTGAGCGTATAGAATAGTAATGATTGTCGTATTCAGAAAGAGAAGACCCGCGTACATAATCCCTTTCCAACTCTCCTCTTCATTTGTCGTAAAGCTTATTAACTTCTTTAGAAGATAAGGTGACAGGAAGAACATCATGTCGGGTAAGAGTTTGAGCAAATTTGAATATAAAAATATTCCTCCAAACGCCTTAAATAGAGCTGGAAGGATTGAAGCTGGCTTAATCTCAACTTCATCTTTGGCAACTTTTTCGTATCTGACTTGGAAAGGATTTTGAGCATTTTCCTTCTCTTTCTCCCAACTCTTTAGGAATTGTGGAACAACTTGTGAAGACTTCTCGTCCGGAGGCAAATCAAATATGTCAGAAAGCTCCAAATTTCTTCTGTACCCCGTACAGGTCAAAGGGGTAAACCAAGTAAAAAATAATCTTGATATTAAAGAAGCTTCCGTTTCAGGACATGACTTTTTAAGGGAAGATCCCCCTTCTTTAGCTAACTTTTCCATCTTAAATATTTTAAATAGCCTGTCATTTCAACAATGACATGTGAACAAGTGTGTTAACTCTACAGCTGTGTGAAAATCTTTTCTATTCATCCTGATACTTATCATCATCATTATTATCATCATCATTTTACTTTATATACAGCCCTGTACAATTTCATAAAAAACTTGCTTTGTTGTAAGCATAACATTCAGTTATTCACATCATCATATCTACCACTCATCCTGATATGAAATAGCCAAGCCATTGTATTCAAGGTTATATCAATACCGGCCGGTTGTGGCGAAAAGAAAAGAATATTTTTAAAGAAAAATTAAAACCATCTGCCTTTCTCCCACAAAAAGTTCCATGCAATTGTCAATGAAGTCCTCATTTTAATTTTTTTACATTGACTAATTAGTTATTAACCCACTTGGCTTAGCTAATCATCAAACGATCTTTTAAATTTTAAGAAATTTATTTAAACAAAATACATGAAAAACGCATGAAAATGCAACAAAGAAATGCATTGGTTTTCTACAGAATCTCACGTTTCCCCGTATTTTTAGCTCTGCTTAAGCATTGCTTTGCTCTCTTTGTAGAAGCTACACACACTCTCTCTCTCTGTACAAGCAGAGTTCACATAAATTTTAGAGCTTTTAAAGCTACTTTAATGGCAATTAAGCATTTAACTCTAACTACCCATTTAAAACAAATCAATTTAACTATTATTAATGTAATTTCATTCGGTTTTATTATGACGATAAAGAAGCTTCTCTAGTACAAAATTTGTACGAACGTTCTCTCTGCACGTTCTCTGTATGCTGTTGGTACAAGCTGGGTACAAGCTCTGTAGGCTTTTGCATAACTCTAAAAGAAGTACAGAAACGAGCTGTTTCTCTCCCAAAATTCTCCAATTCCTTTCTCCACAGCTGAGACGTCATTCCCTACCATGCATTCAATTTTGGGAATGACGACAGAAAAACGTACTTCTTTTTCTCTGAATATTAAATTTAATTAATTTTTCTCGTAAAATTTTTCGGAGAGTAAAAAGGAATGAATAGAAATTGAGTCAATTGCGATTACTTCTGACTTGTGATTAAAATGGGGAAGAAGCACTTCATCTTGGATAGCAGAGGTCACTGCTTATTCTGCCTGAAGCCGAAGAATAGGCGGAAGACGGGAAGTGTGAATATCTCAAATGGGGCAAGTTTCCAGAGGATTGTCAGGAGCCTGAATATTAATACTAAGAAGATCTTCAATAATGCAATGAACTCCGCTTCCCCCGTGGCTATTTCTGTGTTGGAGGAATCAGAACTGATTGGAACCCTTTGTGATAAGTGTGAAAGGCTGTTGGTGAAGACATCGAAGATTTGTGAGGAGCTGGAGAAGTTGGAGATGATGTTGGATTATAACTTGGCATGTGTGAAGGAAGAGCTCGAGAAGCCCTTGACGGACTTGAAGAGTCTGAAGATGTTCCATGCTGAGATGACGAGGAGCTCACAGGCTAAAGTTAATTTTGGGATTGTGGAGGGAATGAGGAGGGAGATTTGGAAGAAATGTTAGTTGAAAAATAAAAATTTGCTAATTATTTCGATTGACAAAAATAATCATTTTTTATTATTACTTTGCAGGTTTCTTGAGAAAGAAGAGGTTCCAAACCCATGTCGTTCTGGACAACTTGATTGAGCATACGAATCCAGGATTGAATCAAAGCCAAGAGGAATTCTGCCCCGTTATTGTCTCTGTCAGCGGTGGCGCCACTTCAAATCAAGTAGAGTTTTCAGAAGATTCCGAGCCAATTCTTGACATCACTGCAACCGCCATTACCCAATCAATGCTTTTGGATATTGAAGCTTCACCCCCAGTTCGAGTTGTCCATCGAGGGCGAAAGTACGAATGCAATTTCTGTCACAGAGTGTTCAGAAATAATCACCTTCTTAAAAAACACAAGATTGTAGCGCATAGCGGGCCCGCTCTACCCAGCTTTGTCAATGCCGGCTTTCAATGCAACGTTTGTTTAAAAACATGCGGTTCTAGGAAGGAGTTGGATGATCATAAAAGACAAGACCACAAGTCCAAAGCAATTCAGAAAACATACGGGAATAAGAAGCTTCGAAGGAACTCTCCAGTAAAGGTTGTCGCCCAGCCCCAGCCTAAAGAAGATATTCCTCTTATAACTTTAGACAATACATGTAATATTTGTCAGAAAGAATTTGGACGCCCAGCCCTTCTCTCGCTGCATATGAAGATGGTCCACAACAAGAACGACTTTCAATGTCCTCGCTGCCCCAACTCGTTTCAGTACAGGATTATGTTGAATAATCACATCAAACAAGCTCATGAAGAAGTCCCCTTCCCAACTCCGCCAGAGTCAGAAGTTGCAATCCCGAATGGAGACTCCACCCACAAACCCTTTAAATGTAGGTGGTGCACACACACATTTAACCATTCAAGTAGCCTCAGCCGTCACAGGTTTACCTGCAAAGCCAGATCTAAAAGGGTCACAATGGACAAGCCTCATCAATGTGCTATCTGTAACCAATCATTTTCCAAACCAATTTATCTAAACGATCACGTTTTGACCAAGCACGAAGGGAAATTGTTCAAGTGCCCATTTTGTCCTCATCTGCTGAAGCAAAGAAGTAATTTGTGGCGTCACAAAATGAAACATCATCCTGAAGAATTATCAACTGGGAGAAGAAAGAAGAAACGGGGTCGCCGTCCGGGAGTCAAGATAATTAACAAGTTTATTGGAAAGGGTTTCAAAACGCCAACCTTCCAGTGCACTTTGTGCGATAAAAGCTTCGCGCTGAGGTCAAGTATGTACCGTCATATGAAGGCAATTCATAAGCAAAATATGAAAACAATGACGAACCCCAAATACCACTCTAAAATCAGAATAATCAACAGCGAAAGGATTGAATTGGTCGACTCGGAGAAGAATGAGACTGATTTTATATCTGAATTTAATGAAGATGAATTTGAAGATGTTCAGGAGGAGCCTTCGCATGAAATGCCAAAGCTCCAGAAGATGAGCCAAGAGCCTCCAAGGGATCTGGGGAGGGAGAAAGCAATGCCTGTTTTAGAAGTTGATGGCGAGCTTCAAGAAGAGACTGATAATAGTGATGGTGATGAGACTGAAGACCAATTTGAGTGTCATTTGTGCGATAAGCAATATAGTATCAGGGAGTCCCTTAGCGTTCATATCAGAACAGTCCATGAAAGAATAAGGTTCTCCTGCACTTGGTGTAGAAAGCAGTTCACTCAAGCTGGAGCTAGGAACGTTCATATGAAGCTGGCTTGTCCGAAAAGAATGAATCGTTAAATGATTATCATTTTTAATTTTAACAGTTTTTATCTTAATTTTTAACATTTTACACTGATACCTTTTGACATTTTATTACGCTTACTTAGACTGTTTTTATGATCGATTTAGATGAGATAAATAAATAGTTTTAGAAGTTTTGTATTAAAATAATTTGGCGTTTTTAAGTTGTCTCATTTCTTAATTCAGACGTTCTCATCCTATAAAGTTCCCTTAAAACTGGAGATCCAAAATATGTCCATTCTTCACCGATAGTAACCTGGCTGAGTCTGGCCATCTACATAAAAAATCAATTATGGCTTTTGCAAAAAATATTTCATGTTCATTTTTGTATTACGGGTCCTTTGTCGTTTTGCAAGCTTCCAATAATCTTTCCATCTCCATCCGTCTCGATGATAATTGTTTTGAATGGGATATTCTCCAGGTCACCTACGGGGCCGAATCCTTTCATCTAATTCGAATTTAATGAAACGATTAAGCATTTTCTCAATTTTTCTAGCCATTTAAAATCATTTCATACATAACGTATCCATTCCTTTAAAGTGAGACTTGGAAAGATGTCTTCAAGTTGGCCCATTCCTTTCATAAAGAAATAGTGAAGTCTCACTATAAACCTTCTTGCTAATGGATAATTTCCGATGAATTCAAGAGGGTTGAATTCCTAATTCAGAAAATAAAATTTAGTAAAGGATTTGACATGTTTTTAAGTAAACGCAGACCGTTGGCAATCTTGCAACAGCCAAAGTAATATAAAATCCGCCTTTTCCATTTGGTCTAATATTATCTGGCAGTCCGGGCAAATTATCTACAAAAATGTCCTTTTCTCCTCTCATCTTTCCTTTTAAATGGTATCTCCAAACTCTCGCTCTTAGCGTTTCGGCGACGAGGACAAACTCTTCGTTTTCTGAAAGTTGGACTCCATTAGCCATGTGAAGTTTTGATATGAGCACAGTATTTGTGCCTGTGTTGGGGTCAAAACTAATTAGTCTTCCAGACGGCCCCGCAAGAAATTCAATTGCTATATCCTCCACACCCGAAATAGTTGAAGCGTCAGACCAATAAATATTTCCTGCTTTATCAATATCAACATCTTCCAGAAATCTGGGAACGAAGCCATCAATCGGGGTTTCCATACTGAACAGCTTTTGAGTATAGCCATTGTCTACATCCACCTCGTAAAGGCCGTTTGAAGCGTCACATACCAAAAGGGTTGTGTTGGTGGCAAACCGAATTCCGAGAATGGCAGGGCAGCGGTTAACCCCACAGTTTCCGAATGCCCCGATATTTGTAACTTTAGCATTTTTTATTCTAACTAGTCTCCCATCAGATAAGCCTGTGTAGACTTCAGATTTGCGGATAGCTATTGACTCAGGTCCAATAATTGGAGTGTCTAATGGGATGGAGTGGGCCTTGTCCAGGATATTGTTGGGGGCGAGGGGACCTTCAAGCTCGGGTGGTTTTGGAAGACTGAGAGAATTGAGATTATTTACAAAAAAAATACTCTTAAGAAATACTTCAATTCAGTTTTTAATTACCTAAATGGAACAAATTCGAAATGCGGTGGAAGGCCAGGTGCAAAGTAAAGAAATGTTAGGAATGTAACGACTATAGATATGGGAATAAGCACAAATCCCATTTTAAAATAACGACTTTCTGAAGGCCGCAGCCACCCAGTTTTACTCTCTTCTCATCCACATCTGATTGAATTATGTTCATGATTGATTAATTGCTGAATCATTTCATCAAAATTATATAACATGAGCAATTATTAGTAATACTCGAGTTATTTGTCACGTTTGTTCCATGTTTCAAAAATAACTTAAGAAGCTTCTATAACATGAGAAATGTATGAGAAATTCATGAGACTTGTATGAAAATGAAACTTGCATGAACAAAACAAACGAAACATTTTTTGCTTTCATGTGCCATACATTTCGTGTTTTTAATGACCTTCGTGACTGTGGCTATCTTATTGATGATGACAACTCTTTGAGACACGAGGTGTAAGGTGGCATGAAGTGTTTGTAAGCAATGCTTACTAAGCATTCAATCATTATTCACCGGGTTTCGCAGCTGAGCTGAATAATTTATAAAATTAACTAAATTATTTAAATCCGCTATTACAAAATGGAATCCACATGCAGTTTTGACTTGACCCCAAAAATAAAAGAAATTTTAATCCAAAACGAAATTAAGGATAAAGTCTCCTCTGTTACAATTAAAGACTCGGGATTGCGAGGAGAAAATTTTGCTAGTATTACAGATCATGTCATAATTGAATTTGAGGAGAAGTCACAACTCAACCTATTTATTAAGAGGCAAACGGAGAACAAAGCGCATAAAGAGTTTTTAGAAGAGACAAAACTCTTTGAGAAGGAGGTACAGTTCTTTAGAGAATATTTGCCGGTTGCAACCGATTACCTCAGAAAAAATGGGTAATTATTTAAAAATAATTTAAATAAAATTGAAGAACTTTTTTTAAGGAAGAATTTAAACATTTCAGGCAAGAAAAGCTACTCGCAATCTACCCAAAATGTTATTATGGCGACAATAAATTGGTCGTCTTTGAAAATCTTTGCGACAGAGGCTTCGCAGTAAACAATTGGGAGGCTAAACATGACTTTGTTTGTGCCAAGTAATTAAATTGTAATTCAATCGTATTTTAACTTTTGCTTCTTTGTAATAACTTTCAACGCTTTTCAGAATGGCGCTGACAACATTAGCAAAACACCATGCCATTGGCCACGCCCTCATTCAGGAACTGGGTGGCCCTGCTTCTTTCTTTAAAAATTATCCTTTCCTAAAACATGAGTCGTTTCACTCAAAATCAATGCGTGATACAATTTCACCTTTGCTGGAAAACATGACGGCGACAAACGCTAGTATTTTAGAGAAAAGTGGGATTGATGAGGAGAAGAAATGCGAATGGCTGAGGTCATTAAAAGGAACAATGTTTGATAGATCATTGAAGACATTAGAAGAAAAACCAAATGATTTTTTCGTGCTAGCTCACGGGTAAAACTTATTTAAATACAGTCCATTTGTATCCAATAAATTTTAAATTTTAAATTAGGGACTTCTCCGACAAAAACATGATGTTTCTCCGGGACGCCCACGGCATCGTAACCGAATGTATTGCTATTGACTTCCAAGAAATACGCTATTCATCACCCTGCATCGACATCTCTTCCTACCTATTCTTTGCGACGTCTTCCAATCTACGGAAAACCAAACTTTGTGATCTCCTCAAAATTTATTTTGATGTTTTGAAGGAAACTGCTATATCTCTGGGTTATCCCATTCCAATAAGTTTTGAAGAGCTTAAAAAGGATTTTAGCGTTAGGTTTGAATACGGCTTTTGGGGAGGCTCGACTGCAATAACAACCTGTGGGGAAGAAGCGCAGGAGACGGTTATCGTCTCTGAATTAGAAGATATGTCAGAATGGGCTAAGAAAATGGAAGAATTTGTTACAAATTATATGGAAGCTAATCCATCAGAGATAGAGAAAAACGCGAGAATAATTTTAGATTATTTGAAGGAATATGATAATTTAAAGAGTGGAATTATTGAGTAATAAAAAATGTTGATAAGTAATCAGTGCATTGCCCAATTTATCAATTATATTTTTCAAGAGCTTTCTGGTCTTATAATAAACAGTGGGACAAAAACCATTTACGGTGATTTATGAAATGATTTCATTTTCAATGGACAAGCATCAGTTATCCCAAAATGACAGCTTCGTAGCACATGTGGCCATTTTACAGATTCGCAGGTTTGATTAGTTGAACTTTGGAATTTGGCAAAATCTAGGAAAAAATCATAACTTATTTAAATGGAAGGTTCTGAAGGGGAAGTTGTTATTGGAACTGGAGGTGAGCCTTAAGTTTACATTAACTTTTCAGTATTTTTTAGAAATAATTTTTGTATAGAATGTCTCGCCATCTCAAAAGTTTTACGGAGTAGCCCGATCATCAGAGAGAAATGGAGTTTGCTTGCATTAAGCCTTGGCATAGATTTGGATACGGTTGATAAATGGAAGCAGAACCTTGTGCTTGATAAAGATACTTTGGATGATGTTATCTTCCGTCTCGTTCTAACATGGCTGGCAATTAAAGGAAGTGAAACGAAGTTATTTGATTTAATCAGCGTTTGTGAAAATGAATGCAAGGAGCTTCGAGTGGGAGGTGAGATATTTCATAAGCCAGAGTGAAAGCAAAACGTGAACCATTTAATTATGTATTAGATGACTTGCGTCGCATGTTCAATTTTCCAAAATTCCAAAGTCGACTACCGAAAACAACAAGTCAGGATTCGCCCAAATTTTCCTCATCATGGAGTACTCCACTTACGAGTACGTCGATATCTGCTCCCCAACAAGACGACGACATTGCCACTTTGCATACTGAAATTTTAAAGGAGCAACTCAAAAATCGGTAAATGATAAAACAGTATTACGTTTAGTTTTTGATTTAATTTTTTAATTTAAAAATTTTTCAAAATCTTAACTCCAAGCCTACGGCAAGTAAAGACAGGTCAGGAGTCACCGAGATCTGGATCATCATCGAGTACTCTACCAACGTCAATGGATCATCAATTCAATGCATCCCTTACTTCCACCCTCCAAATGGTGAATGAGATGGAAAGGGATATAATGGAGCGACTCAATAATCAGTAAATGATAAAAGAGCATTTGTTTAATTTTGAATTTGTACTTTTGGAACATCAAATACATAAATAAACTCAAGAGACAAGAAAGAGCGGTTGACTTTGAGCTGAGTTATTTTCATCTACTTGATCATTGATCATTATATAAATCAATAACTGAAATATTTCCTATTTTAATTAATACCCTGTGCGTCAATAGCCAGTAATCCGTGATAATCCCAGAGTCTCTCAAATCCTCTGTGTTATTCCGTTTAACCCGAACGATAGAAACGTTCCAAGATAATCCGATTGACGTGTGTGACGTCCACTTGAGTGCTAATTGCTTTATATCGTAACGACATGTAGAAATATTTTTGATTGATTGATGACGAAGGACGCAAAGAGACAAAGATAAGCTGATTATTAATCGGGAAATTTTTTGCAATATAAATCGGCTTTACATCAAGCCAAAAATCATTCTCAATTGAGGTTTTTAGGCCATGACAAATTGAAAAATGAAGGCTTTCCAATTTTTTGCATTTTTGTTGGGATTTGGGTTGGTTCTCAACCTGGCCCTGCAAGTCTATTCGCAGCCTGAGCTTAGTTGTGATGATGATGAAGATTTACCAGTAAGTATACAATTGGTTATTTCTACAATTATTTTTCAGGAATAGTTAAAAATGAAATACTTAAATAGGACTATCCAGATTGCCCACCGGGCCAAGGACCTGGTGATCCCGCTGTATACTTCCCAGTGCCATACGATTGCCGAAAATTCTTCGAGTGTTCCAAGTAAGTTTATTACTAAAAATGCAACGTTTTTGTGTACACGAAACAAGTTAAAATATTTCAAAATTTACAGTGGAGTAGCTCATTGTTTCCGCTGTCCCCCACTTACAATCTGGAACGATACTATTAAGGTATGCGACCATGAGATATATACCGACTGCGTCATCTTTACAACTACTGCCAGACCACCACCCACGACCCCAGAACCAACCCCAGAACCAACTCCAGAGCCAACTCCAGAGCCTACAACGACCGAAGAGCCAACCACTACCGCAGAACCCACAACAACGACAACAACAACTACAACTGAAGAGCCTACAACAACGACAACTACAACAGAGGAACCTACAACCACAACGGAAGAACCGACTACGACCACTACCACTACCACCACGACAACCACAACAACAACAACCACAACCACAACGGAGGCCCCACCAACTGAAACCCCAACCACTACAACCACACGGTCCCCAATTCTCTGCGACATTGATGACCCAATGGTAAAATAATTACGCTAATCACCTTCGAATCTAATTGTTAAATTGTATCTTAATTAAGAAATGTTTCATTTAGCCCCTGCCCCCAAAATGTGAAGGGACTGAACCACCATATCCTGACGATTGCTGCCCACATTTTGAACCCATGCCAACTTATTTCCCATATCCTTATGACTGCCGAAAGTACTTCCAGTGCTCCAAGTAAGGGCGATACTGACTGAAATTATTATTCAACAATTTACCAATTTTATTTATTTTTTACCAATATTTTAATCGTGCTTAATTTTAGTGGCTTGGCTATCTGCATGAGATGCGCAAATGCCACAGTTTGGAACCAGGAGAAGAATGTCTGCGACCAGGAAGGAGCGATTGGCTGCGTTACAATCACAACATCACGCCCACTTGTGAACACTGAGAAAATGGTGGAGGAAGCTGGGATTGTGGCTTTCTTTAAGAAGTTTTGGATTTTCTAAGTACTAATCTAATATTATTTGTTTAAAGATAATATTTATTTAATAAAAGCCAATTTGTTTGTCAAAAAAATTGACAAGAAATGAATGACAATTTTGCACAAGTCATGTTTATTTAGCTGGAGTCATAGGCTGCGCGGAGTAGTGGTAAAAATATCGCAAACGGTTGTTGCCTCGTGGTCACAC
>JAHZMU010001589.1:0-10775 GCA_027743725.1 Rambutsinella grinnellia
GCCATCTTCACATATGCCACGTTTGTTGTATGTGATGTGTTAACGCATTTATGTCTAAGGGCAAAACACATCTACATTCCTTTAGGAAATATCTGAAGCTTAGTTAAGGCCAATTTAGACATTTAGGTTATTAGTTTTTTGTTTAAAAATCAGACTGAACCATTGTGTATATATAGTATCTAGCTAGGCCAGCTTTGCAGTGTTCCTGTGGCTTACTTCTATGCTAAAATACACAATACATAACTTTATAAAATACTAATAACCTAAATGTCTAAATTGGCCTTCAGATATTTTCTAAAGGAATGTAGATGTGTTTTGCCTTTAGATATAAATGGAGTGAGGAAACGCTGCCCACAATTGTTACCGGGGAAAGAGTAACCCGGACCTTTATGGATAAGGCGGTGCTTTTCGTATGGCCATTTTGTGAGGAAACTCTTAAGGCACTTGTCACACTTTAAACTTCTGCGTTGCGGATCATGGATGGTTAAATGTCGCCTAAAAGCTCTCTGTAAAACAACACGTGCACCAAATGTGGTATATGGAAAGATGGCTAAATTTAGCTTACCCATAATTACAAGCAAAAGCTAAGTCTGCCTACTGCGCCACTAAAATTAAATAAAATGTCTTAATTAGCGTTGGCTATTTTTCAGATATTTTCCAAAGTAATGCAGGTGTATTTTAGCATAGAAGTAAGCCACAGAAACACAACTAGTACTAGACAACTGCGTATAACGAACAACGGCAAAGCTAACCTAGCTAGATAATATACACGATGGTTTAGTCTGATTTTTGAACAAAAAACTAATAACCTAAATGTCTAAATTGGCCTTAACTAAGCTTCAGATATTTTCTAAAGGAATGTAGATGTGTATAAAGTTCTTTATCAGAGACAGATTATATTGATATTTATTTCTTTGGAAGCACCCCAATAATATATTAAAGCGTAATATTAACTGTTTTCAATAGAGTTAAATATTTCATTTAAAATTTGCGGCTCTTTACTTTGTGGGGATGATGCGTTTCTCTGTCGTTGATAAATAGGTTACTTTGTAAAAAAAAAGTTTGAAGTCAGCGTAGATTATAAAAGTACCTTCAGAAGCTGATTATATTCATTCAGAACGCATAAAATGGCCAGGTTCAGTGCTTGTCTCTCTGCTTTGTTCAGAGAGTTTGACTTGTTTGACTTATACATATTAGGCTAGCTAGAATAAAAAGTTTCTCTTTCTGCTTGCTAGTCTTTGCTAAAAAAGTTGAGTTTGAATAGAAAGGACTACATGAAAGATTAATTAAAAGGCATTCTATTTTTAAACATTGAGAAATTTTTAGTGCAAAACTTGCTCGAAGATATTTTCCAACCCTGATGGTCTGAGGATGCATGAATACCTACACAAAAGCTGGAAAGCATTTGCCTGTATATTTGCCAGCTACAGGTTAAATAAGCTACTCGCTTTTACACTCATATATAATTCCAAATCCAACATGAAATCTGTGCACGCACGCATTACGGAGGTTTGACATTGGTAAAACCCAGTTATCTGTTATCTTTTTGTTACGACTAAAATTGCGTCCCAGTCAGTCGTCATTCTCGTAACTGCAAACATTACCAATTGACCATCATATAGCTTGGTTCGTGTGGGAAAGTTTATAAACACGCATGCTAGTAATTACTTATTTACATTGGTTACAAGTCAATTTTATTCTCAAAATGGGACTACAAAGTTATCTTTTTGTTATTCGCTTCAATCAGTTACAAAAATGGATTGTCTTTTCTGTGATCAAAAGTGTCAAAGTAGAAAAATATTCCAAGAACACTGCTTAAAACATACTCGTGAACGTCCACATCTTTGCCCAAAGTGCCCAAAAGAATTAGCTTCGAAATATTCTCTAAAGCGACATTTGGAGAACCACAGATTAAGAAAGGAAAGAGAAACGAAATGTCACCTTTGTGGAAAAGCTTATTCGTCCCAAAAACATTTCAGACTTCACAAAAAGAATCACACGAGAAACTTTCAGTGCAAAACCTGCGCAAAAACATTTTTCAACCCAAAAAGTCTTAAGAGGCATGAAAATTTACACAAAAACTGGAAAGCATTTGCCTGTGAAATTTGCCACAAAGCTTTTAATTCCAAAGCGGATCTAAGAAATCATAGAAAGGGGGCCCATGAAAAAAATTTACATGCTTGTCAAAAATGTGGTAAAATGTTTAGCTGGAAGAAAACTCTACGACGACATTTAACTACGCATGATCCGCAACGTAAAAAGTTGAAGTGTGACAAGTGCCCTAAAAGCTTCCTAGACAAAGCTAGATACAACCAGCACCTTGTAATCCATCAAGTTCAAGAATATTCATTCCAATGTGACAAGTGTGAGCAACGTTTTCTCACTTCAAGCCAACTGAAAATTCACAAAAAGTACTTTCATTTGGAAAAAAGTCGAATCTTTTCCTGTATCCTTTGTGAAAAACAATTTCCAAACTATAGTTCTTTCGAGCGACATTTAATCAGCCACACTCAAGAACGACCTTACCTTTGCAAACTGTGTCAAATGGAATTTAGGACAAAACGGGAACTTTGCCGACATTTCAAAACGATTCATTCTAGGATGAGAGAACAATTTAAATGCGAACTGTGCTCTAAGATTTTGGTAGATAAATTTAATCTCTCAAGTCATATCAGACTGCACACGGGAGAGCTCTACTTCAAGTGCAAATACCTCGGTTGTGGATTCCGATTTATCTCAGCTATCCGTCTAAAAATTTATTTCCTGAAGGCTCATGTGGGAAAAAAGTTCTCCTGCAACATTTGTGAGAAAAAGTTTATTACCAATGCAAGTTTAAAACAACACTTGGTTATTCATTTAGATTTTAAAAAAATATCAGTGTAAACTCTGTGATGCTTCATTCAAGCAACGGAGCAGCCTTGGAAGTAATACGCGAACTAAACACTCGGGAAAAATCTTAGAAAATATGTACATAATTTATTTTTTTAAATTAAATTAAACGCAATTGTAATAAGTAAAAATGTTTAATCGTTCAGGGCCTTTTTAATTACAGGCATTAGTTTCTAATTACAATGACAAATTATTTAATAAGTAAATTATTTGATTATTTTAACTAATTGATAGCTGGTTTCTCATATTTAATCCCAACTTTATCAAAGACTCCCTCCCTCTCCAAAAATCCCAAATCCCTCTTCATCACCTCCTCTAAACTCCCCCCGTTTGGCTCGTAACTCTCCGAAAACCTCCTCAACTTCTCATCTCCAAAAAAGCCTTTCTCTCTCCCCAAATACCTCTCCAGCACCTTCACATTCTCCACCCTAAACCCCTTCATAAACTCTCCCCCATCTATCTCATAACTCTTCCCAAAAACCCTCCCAATCGGGCTCTCCCCATCTTTCTTCAGCCTCTCCACAAACACATCATATTCCACAATCTCAATCCCAACCCCAAAAGCTTCTTTCGCTACCTTCACCAAAACCTCTTCCACATCCATCTCCCTCTTCACCAAATTGTACACATCCTCTGGTGCCTCCTCATTCCAAAAAATCTCCATCGAAACCCTCGCGCACGTATCTACCGGGATCGCCATCAAATAAGCTGGCACCGGACTCCTCGGCATACACCCCAACTTCATAAAAGTCAGCCACCTCAACAGGAAATGATTCGTTCTATAATCACACCGTCCACTCCCACTCTCCCCCGAAATATACGGGAACCTAAAGCATTTACAACTAATCCCCCTTTCAATCGCCTGCCTAACAAGTTCCTCTCCAACCACTTTACTTATTCCATACCCAATATTCATCCCAAGCACCTTCGTAATTCCAACCAAGCTTTGCCACCCTTCCGAATACTTCCCTTCTCCATCCTCCCCCGAAAACGCCGCAAAGCTCGACGCAAAATAAATTCTCTTTAGCCCTCCCTCTCCAGCCATTTCAAGAACTCTTCTTGTCCCCTTTACATTCACGTTCCTAACGTGATTCTTTCTCCCTTCTCCAACCCTCCAATACTTCTGAAGATGATCCACCTTCACCCCGCAATGAAAAATCGCATCCACCCCAGCACACAGCTCCTCATACCTCTCACTTTCAAACCTATTCAGAGCCAAATCGCCCTCCACAACATCCACCTTTTCCATTTCAATCTCCCCCAACAATTCCACATTATGCAGCCTTTCTTTCAACCTCTCCATTCCCCCTTTTCCGCCTTTCCTCACCAAGCAATAAATCTTTTTCACCCCTTCCTTCTTCGTCAACTCTTTTAACAAATACGGCCCAAGCGTCCCCGTTGCTCCTGTCAATAGCACATTCTCTACCAAGCCATGCTTCACTCTCTTCCTCCCCTCCCCACTAATATTTAAAGGCAACTGCGCATCCTCCTCTACCAACCTCTCCAACTCTTCCCCACTAATATCTCTCTCCTCCTCATCCTCTCCCATCAATATCTCCACAAGTTTCCTTGCCAACTCTTCCGTATTATTGCATTCCTTCAATTGCTCCGCCTTCACCTGAATCCTTCCACATAGCACATGTTGCAACCCATTCTTCATCTCCAACATCATCAAACTATCCATCCCAATCGAATTAAAATCCGCTCCATCCTCAATCCTCTCATCCCCATCCAATTTCAGCAAATTTCTTAGCACACTCTTAATCATTTCTTTAAACAGCTCCACCTTCCCCTCCTTCTCTTCACAGCCATCCACTCCCCTCCAAAACTCCCCACTGTTTATCAACAAACTTGGCTTGTTCTCCCCAAAAAGCATTTTATCATCAACCAAATGCTTCACTCCTGGAAAAACCTTACAAAAACTCACAAACGAGTCAATATTAAGCACAGCCAAATGACTCGTCTGCGTCTTTAGCATAGTCTCCAGGGCCAGAATCCCTTGACTCGTCGAGATCGGTTTTAAACCCGGAAAATCAATATCAGTCGCCACTCCCACCTCTCCCCAATTCCCCCAATTAACCGTTGTCCCCGGCAACCCAACCGATCTCCTATAACTAGCCAAGCTATCTTCAAACCCACTCGCTCCACTATGATTAGCCTGCCCCGGCGACCCAAAAATCGCCACAAAACTCGAAAAAAACACGAAATGCTCCAAAAGCAAATCCTTACTCAATTCATGCAGATTCCAACTCCCCTCCACCTTCGCCCTGTAAACCTCTTTAAACTTTTCCCAACTCTGATTTGCCAAAATACCATTCGACAACGTCCCCGCCACATGCATTATTCCTCTCAGCCGCGGCCAGCTCTCCCTAATCATCCTAAAAACGCCCTCCATCTCCTCCCTCTTCCCCACATCCGTCTGAAAAGCTTCCACCTTCACTCCCCTTTCATTTAACAAATCCATCTCCCTTCTTATCTCCTCCTTCGCCTCCCTCCTCCCCACGATCGCCACATATTTAGCCCCATTCCCCACCATCCACTTTACAACTTCCCAGCCAATCCCTCCCAAACCACCCGTAACCAAATAGGTACTGACCTCATTAAACAACTTTGTCTTCGCCACCATCCTCCCCCTCTCAACTTTAACTTCGGGCATCACACAAACAATCTTTCCGATATGCTTAGCCCCCTGCATATAATTCAGAGCTCCTCTAATATTCAACGCATCAAAAATTTCATACGCAATCGGGGTAATCCTTCCCGTTGTCACATATTCATTGAAATACTTCAACAGCACTTCAATCTCACAATCCGGCAATGCAGCAAAATCAACTATTTTGTACTCAACATCGGGCCTTAAAGCCTTCACATCTTCCTCACTCCAGACATTCAATTTACTCATTTCGATAAACCTTCCTCCCTTCTTTAAACAGTTCAAAGAAGCCTCTTTAAATCCTTCACTCGTCAGCGAATTCACCACAATATCCACGCCACCAACCGCTTCCAATATCTCCTTCTCAAAATCTGTACTCCTCGAATTAAAGACGTTCTTAATCCCCATCCTTCTCAAATACCTCCTTTTCCTCTCACTCCCAGCCGTTGCCACAACCTCTCCTCCAAACTCTCTCACGAGCTGCACCGCACTCAAGCCTACTCCACCCGAAGCGGTATGAATAAGCACAACCTCTCCCTCCTTAACTTGTGTAGCTTGAATCAAGCACAATACAGCCGTTGAGAATCCAATTGGAAGAGTAACCGCTTCCGGAAAAGTCAAGTAATCCGGCATTGGGACTAGCAACTCTTGCTTGATCTTGATATGGCTTGGAAGACATTTCTTCCTATCCGTTTTAATCCCCATGACCCTAACCCCTTTCTTCCATTTGCCTCCTTCTCTACTCACAACTCCGGCAAAATCAATCCCAACCGTACTAATAGCCTCAAACTGTTTGATCGGCTTCAAAACCGAGAACAAATCAACCAAATTCAATCCCATCGCCTTCACTTCAACCTCCACATCATCCTCTTCCAAAATATATTTGTCCAAATTCCCAAATTCCAAATCTCCAATTAATTTAGTCTCAGGCAAAATAAGCTGGTAACGATCACATCCGCCTGGTAAAGTCAAGCTCTGCTCATTCCTCATCTTGGCTGCCACCAACCGCGGACACAATCTTTTATTTTCTCTAAACCCCATTATTTTAGTGGATACCTCCGCCGCCCACAAATTATAAAATAACTCATCCCCTTTTACCTCCAAATCATATTCCGATGAGATATCCATATAAACTATAAAGCATGAGCTGTTTTCTCCACATCCAAGCCATTCAACGAAACAGAGCTATTCGCAATCACATGAACCCTCGGATACAATTCCATCTTAAGCAAAACCTGGAGCAAGCTAATCAACGGAAGACTCACTCCACCCTGCTCCCTTTTATTTCCCATCCCCCACATATAAATGATCCCTTCTATTTCTCCTTTCTCTAATGCCTTATCCACTTCCTCCTTAACCATCGCTTTAATCCCTTCCTCCTCAAAAACACCCGGCTTATTTACCTTAAAAACAAGCCTATCCACCATCTTAAGCTTCTCCTCCAAAATATTCGTCAAACCCTCCTCCTCCTCACAAAAAATCATCCACGAGCTCTTCTCTTTCCTCTCCAACCTCCCTTCTTGATCACCAGCTCTAGCCAAAATCACTCCATGCCTATTATTATACAACTTATGCACCTCCACCCCTTCAAACCCAGCTTGATTTAAAGCCTCCACCCACATATCCGGAGTCAGCGTCGTATGATATTTCCTAAACTCCACATCTTCAAATTGCCAATAGCCCTCCAACAGTCCAAAACTGAACGTTGGCCTTTCACAAGGATAAATCGTCTCCAAAATTTGCACTAATCCATCAGCCTTCACCAAAACCCTCAAGTTTCTCAGCGTCTCTTTAACTATCCTTCGTCACATGGAGTACTTCACAAGCTAAAACTATATCAAAGTATTTAGGAATAAATCCCTGCTTAAGCGGATCCTCTTCCATGTTAAACTTCTTAAATATCACATTCTTCCCTTTGAATTCCTCCTCAGCTTTTAGAAAGAAAGCTGCAGAAATATCCGTATAAAAATACTCATATTTAATTCCAAACCCATCCAGAAAATTTAAATAATTCCTCGTCCAACTTCCTGTTCCAGCGCCGACTTCAAGAACTCTCAAAGTACCCTCTTTACTCTTCTTAAAAGCCTCCAAAATCACAGGCTCCACAAAATTCCTATTTACAATAGAAATAGCTGGGTCCAAAGAGTCCATTAGAGTTTTATATAGTTGACTCGCATCCACTTTTGAAGGATCCTTTGTAAAAAGAACTTGCAAAGGCTCTAATTTTCCTCCAAGTATTTTATGCAGAACCTTCCCCACTTGGGAAGTCAATCGCCAGTCCACCCTCTCATTTAACTCCGGCTTTTTCACAATTTCTAATCTTCCACCCAATTCATCTAGTGTTGGAGGAGAGCTTGCAAACCAAAACCATTCGCCGTTCTCATTCATCTCAATCATTTCCGCTACCGCCATCGACCTTAAGAAATAATTTATATATCTCCTTAAATGACCTTTCCCCTCAGGCAAAAGCGACTTCAAAGTCTCCACCAAAAACCTCTCGTTTTTTTCAGGCCTCCACCCCAAAAGATAAAAAGCTTTCAAAAAATAGTATCTGGTTACTCCACACAAATCAGCATAAATCCTCTGCTCTTCTTTAGGCAACTCATTCATCTTCTTAAGAAGCCCAATCTCCTCTTCATTCACTTTAACCTCATTCCTCCCAAACCTCAAGGAACCCTGCAAAGGGCCAGGAAAGCTTTTCCACTTCTCCTCCCACAACTTCGGCATTGGCTGACTCTGCTTTGAAATCAACCCCTCAATTAAACTGACAGACGTTTCCATAAAATCCACATCCTTTAAAATAGCCAGTGCGCTGCCCTCTCCATCCAACAAATAGCAGATATCTTTCCCTTCTTCCTTCTTGCACAGAGTATACCTCCCTTTTATAGCAGAGTCTTTTATCCAAATAAATTCACCAATCTGCACCGGCACCTTCAACCTCTTTTCATTTCCCTGGCTGAACCACACAGCTAATGCTTGAAGCATCGCATCTCCAACAACCGGATTTAAAATATATTCGTTCTCTTCCTCCTCTTTAATTAAAGTCAGCATCCCTTCTTCACTCTTCCAACTTTCTGCCAAGCTTTGAAAGCGCAGGCCAAAGTTAAGTCCAACTTTTCCCAGCCTTTCGTAAAACTGATCCAGCTTAACCTTTTTCCACAACGCCTTCATCCCCTCAACATCTGCTTTTTCCACTTCCCCTCCTGTATAGAAAGGAACAAACTCTGAATTTACATGACAAACCCATTCTCCCCCTTCCTCTTCAACCAATCTATGAATCCCAACTTGGTAGCTAATCTCATCCTCCCTCTTATCCAAAACTGTCACTGTTTGTAGCCTAACCGTTTTCTCTTCGTATAGCCCGAGCGGCAAACAAATCCTTAATGACTTTAAGGCAACCGGATGCGTTGGCTTTATCAAGCTATCATTACAATGGCGCATAGACGCCAGACCTCCAGCAAGACACATTTCAAGGAAGCCTGCCCCTGGAAACACGAAGTTATTTCCAATAACATGATCCCTTGTAAACCTGTTCGTTTCACAGGACATCCGCTTCTCATAAATCACCTCTTGGTTTGGGGTCATCACTTTATAGCCAAGCAGTGGATGAATCTCTACAGGCTCCCCTTCAATATATTTCCAAACTTGCTTTTTATTAAATGGGTAGGTTGGAATTTTAACGCGCTGTCTATTATAATGCAAGTCAAACCCATTCCAATCAACTTCCACTTTCCAATCGGATAAATAAAGCTTGCCAAGGCTTTCCAGCATTGTTCTCCATTCCATCTCATTTTTCCTTAAGGACGGCAAGCAATGGATTGGATTGGAGCTATTTGCCATTGCTAAAGCGGAGAGAATTGGGTGGGGACCTATTTCAATGAAGAGAGAGCATCCTTCTTTCTCGATTGCTTTACAAGCTTGTAAGAACCTTACTCGTTCTCTTGTATGACGAACCCAATAGTTTCCGTCTAAATTTTCAATAATTCTTCCGTCCATTCCTGAGATATATTTTGGAGAAGCAGTTCCCGTACATGGCTTGATCTTCTCTGCTATCTTTCCATACTCTTCCAAAATTGGGTCCATTTTCTTTGAGTGAAATGCATGGCTCGCATCTAAAATAATCGACTTCAAATTATTTTCCTCGCAAAACTTCTTAAAATTATCTATCAGCTTCGGCTCCCCCGCTAGGACGGTCTGCTCTGGCGAATTGATTGCTGCTATGTCAATCCAGAAACCAGGACATTTTTCTTTGTAGCTTTCCACCAATTTTTCAACCGCCTTTAAATCAGCTTTTACCACTAGCATCTTCCCATTTGGTAAAGACTGAATTAGCTTACTCCTTTCTGCAACTAGCATAAGAGCATCCTCAAAACTTATTAGTTCTGCAGCAACGGCAGCCGCGAATTCTCCCAAGCTATGTCCACAAACATAATCTGACTTTACGCCCCAGCTCTCCCATAACTTGAGTAGAGCTATTTCAACACAGAATATTCCTGTTTGGCTGTACAAAGTTTGACTAATCTTATCACAATCAGCCCCCAACAAAGCCTGCTTTATATCCACACCATATTTGGTAAGGAGATGACATGATTTGTCAAACGAAGCTCTGAAAACTGGCGAGGTTCTATAAAGCTCATGAGCCATTTTGGGATATTGCGAGCCCTGTCCCGTGAAAAGAAAACAGAGACGTTCCCCTCTTGGATTGGAAGCCCTGCTTGATATATTCTTGATAAGCTTCCCTGCTTCTTCACAATCTCCTGCTAAAATAAAACCTCTCTCATTTAACGAACTCCTTCCAACATTACTGGAATAAGCAATGTCTCTAAATTTATTAGCGTTCGAGCTAAGCAAAGTTTCATATTCCTTCTGAAGTTGACTTAAAGACTCTGCTGACATTGCTGATATTTTCATCAAGTGCAAAGGCCGCTCCATACCAAAATTACTATTAACCGACGAAATAACCGGAGCCTCTTGGATGATAGCGTGTCCATTCGTTCCACTAATCCCGAATGAGCTAACTCCGCAAATCCTCGCTCCCACTCCTTTTGGCCAAGGCTCATTTTCTATTGGAATCCTGCCGTTCACCCCATCCAAATTAATACTAGGATTCAAACAATTCAAATGCAACTGCTTCGGAATCACTTCATTCTTTAACGCCAACAGCGCTTTAATAATCCCGGTTATGCCTGAGCACGATTCCGTATGCCCTACATTAGCTTTTACAGATCCAATT
>JAHZMU010001590.1:0-11142 GCA_027743725.1 Rambutsinella grinnellia
GTGGTGGGCATTGGGCAACAGTTTATCTTTTTTTTAGTCGAGGAGTCAACTTGAGCTTTTTGGGGCTAACGCATCAAGGTCGTGCCACTTTCACTTTCATACTTTTTTTACTCACAAACAAATACAAACGCTAGAATATCGATGTAAGGAATGGATAGTGTGTAGTTGGAGAGCCCCAAGAGTAATTTGCAAAGTGATGTTGGTATTGACGATGGTGGAAATAAAAGATGTGATGATGATAGAGGGGCTGATGGTGTGCCATTTTTTTCAACTTGTTATAAATTGTAGGCTCATGTTGTAGAAAAAAGCCTCGTATAAACGATACCAGCTCGTGTGTTCTTGAATTGCTTTTGCCGTTTCTGTTTGTCGAGCCTTAATGTTTATCTCGTGTAAACAAAAATCCATACAAATGAAGACCTTTAAACTTGGACGCATTTATATAAGATGATATGTATTGATTTATTTATTTTAGCACTTGGGAATTTGTTTGCGCTAGACACCAACCTGTCCATAAAATGATGTTGCATCACATATGAAAAGGCGCATTTTCTTTTTAGAAAAAAATACCCTTTTCTATGAAAAGGAAGAGCCAGTTTTCATACAGACTTATCGCGGAACCGATCCCCAATTGCGATCCATTTAATTGTGACCGAGCTCCCAGGAAAAAGCACTTTTGTTTTTATTCAATAAAGATTTTCGGGAAAACATTCATTTCAACTTTCAAGTGCAAACAGTTTGTAAAAAAGATATCGCTTATCCCCGCTTCTTTTTCATAAATAATGGAATTGTCAATATTATCATCTTGGTTTTATCGGATACAATAAATTAAGTGCTTTTTTACTTGAGGTCTTTTTACGTTTTTTTTACTATATGGATCGTGGACAAGGGAAGTTGTGAAGTGAGCTGTGTCCTTTTGCGAGATGTGGTTGGTAGGTGTAAACGAGGACTCTTGAGACTTCTCCAGCCTCGTTCTCGTCTTCATGATGGAACTACGAGTGAAATGCGTGGACATGACATATTCAATGTGATTGAGCTTCCAATTTTCTCAAGACTCAAAAGAGACAGTTTCAAAACACTTCACCATCCCCGCATATGTTAAACAAACTTTCATCTCCAGAACTACTCGAATCGATCTAGGAAACAATGTTAGTAGGGAGACGATGAGACGACACGGGAGTTTTATTATTTGAAAGGGGGATCGTCACAGGACACTTCTCTTTCTGGGTTGGGAAACGGCATGAGTTTTGCCATTAGCAAAATTAACAAATCCTTATTCATCCTCTTTTTATTTATAAGTTTACTGCAGAAACCTTTACTTTCAGAAAGTTGCGAGTTGGGACAATGATAAAATGACTGTTCTTTCCATTATTATTCATATTATGGCTTTACAAGCTGCTTCAGTGTGTGTGGGCGATGAGGATGATCATAATAAATGATAATGATTATGCTTAAAATAATAATTGAATTCTCAATCCCTCTCAAACATTATATGAAAAGTTACTACCATATCAATGGAATAAATGGACACCTTCCCAGAGGGACTCATGTAGAGACAATTATGCAAAAGAGGACAGAATAAAAGGATAATAAGAATAATACTATTACATGTAAGCTGCAGATAATCTCCCTATATACTATGACATTAATAAAGCTCACAGCTTGATAATGATTTGAGGATGTTATGATGATTTCATGAGACGATCATCATCATGATGACTAAATGGCTTTTAGTCAGTCACATCAGTTGGTCTTTTTTCTGGTGACGCTGCTGAATTGCAGTAACAACCGGTTGCGTCATTCAATGATTGACAGACTGACTTTGCATTAAAATGGAAAAACAAAAAATTATTGTCGTATCATCATCATCACACCAAAGTAATAGAGATGCGACTAATTGTCAGCTTCAGCTAACAATAGAATGAATGACAATGGTTCAAATGAAATGCGTCTCTATCCAATAATAGCTGATTGGAGATGGATAGATGGGCTAATTAAGTTTTCAATTTCCGGGACAACTTGACGAAATAATTACTGTGGTTAGTATTATTGGCGCATTTAAACCTGTTGAATTGATACAAGTATACTTTTTGGTGCTTTATCACAAGCTATTCTAAGCACAATTAAATCTTAAATCAAACACACCTCTGATATTTGGCCATTGCTAAAACATTAGAAAGTGTTATCCTAAATTTCAGCCCTAAACTTTCTCTGAATAGCCTGGAGAGTAATCGGACAAGTAAGGAGATAAAAAGTTATAAACTACTAATTTTTCATCACATTTCCGTTATAATTGGCAGTTAGCCATATTTTAATTCGTGCCAACCATATAAATTTCATGCATCTTTATTCCTAAAAAGGCAGATTTAATTAGTAAACCAGCTCATTTAATTGACATGAAAGGGTTTTAATGTTTACTTTTCTTTTCTGCTTTCAAAAACAGCATGAGCTTGCGGGCACGGACGGAAGAAATGCGTAAGCATGAGGAGAAGATGAAAAAGCACGATGCAAAAATGAAGTCTTAAGTAAGGAGATAAAAAGTTATAAACTACTAATTTTTCATCACATTTCCGTTATAATTGGCAGTTAGCCATATTTTAATTCTTGCCCACCATATAAATTTCATGCATCTTTATTCCTAAAAAGGCAGATTTAATTAGTAGACCAGCTCATTTAATTGACATGAAAGGGTTTTAATATTTACTTTTCTTTTCTGCTTTCAAAAACAGCATGAGCTTGCGGGCACGGACGGAAGAAATGCGTAAGCATGAGGAGAAGATGAAAAAGCACGATGCAAAAATGAAGTCTTATGAGGAGCGGCTCCGAGCTCAACAGTCTGTTTTCAAAAATACGGTGGCATTGGACAAAAGCTTTCTCAACACTTTAGACAAATCATTACCTACCCTCACGACAAACAAGAACCTTGCCAAGATCTCAAATTCATTCCGGAAGTCTCTTGAACCATACACGAAACGGGATGTCAATAAATTAATTGATATTCCGGAGGATGACAAGTATATCGATAATATGATGGAAGAGCACCAGGAGCGGATGCGGGCTCATGAATCAGTGTTCAGTAACGTAGTTATTGAAGAGGTCCCACATTCTGGCTACATTCAAACTCCATCCGAGAAGGCTGCTGCTACTGCGGCCACCGCAGCTAAGAAAAAAGAAGTTAGAAGGGAATCCAAACGTGAACCAAAAGCGGAAGTGAAGCCGAGAAAGCAAAATGTGAAGGAGCCATCATCAAACATTCTTCGTACACGAGAGCAAAAGGGAGCACCGAGGAAGCCAGTTATGAAAACTCCGGCAACAATTAAAATGACATTTCCTCCTTCAGAACCAAAGAAGGAAGTAAGGAAGCCGTTTGCTGAAACTCTCAAATCGGCAGGTGATGGTGAAGACGAAGTATACAAATTAATTAAGGAACATATGGAGTACGAGATGGGAGCTGCAGCTCCGAAGTTAACTCCACCCCGCAAGCCAAGCTACACGAAAGTACCCCAGAGGATGTCTAGAGAGACCTTGCTCATAGGAGATGCTGCCGGAAAAACAATCTTGAAATATAATGAGTCTCATAAAAAGCTTCAGAATTTGGTTGACACGTTCCAAGACAAGATTGGCACAAACTCTCAACCTCGAAGGCAGCTTGGTCCACCACCACCCGCTCCTACTACAGCGGATGAGTATTTGTTCCCATCAGAAATAGTAAAGGAGGATGAAAATATGAGCAGGAGGTCGAGCTTCGGTAGCGTCTTTCAGAATCCAACCGCGAGATCATCGCAGGTGACAAGTGAGACGAGTATTGCTTCCAGGAAGCAAAACGCTTATGATGCCAGTAGCACTTTGAGCCGCTCCATGAAAACGATTGATCGCGCTTCAACCGTTGCTCAAAGACTGGGAACGCTAATGAATCGGATCTCCCTCAGGAACGAGAAGTATGATTATGAGACACAAATTGAGAAGCAAAAAATGGCCCGTGTAGCAGAAGCCCCAATTATTTCCGAGGATATCCCCGTAGAAGAAAGTGATTCAGAAATAGTAGCAAGAGTGGCTTTGAAACCGTCTCCTGCCAAAACTGTCCAGTCTATTGATTCATCTACAGATCCAATCTCTCCAAGGAATGCTATTGGCAAAGGCAACTTAAACTTGCCAAAAGGACCTGGCGTACCTCTAAGCGTTTCACGAATGGACTCTAATCAGTTTGAAAAGTATGTAGAAGAAATGAAAAAAGTTGCGGAGAAAGCTGCAGCATCTTTTGAACGGTATAAGAAAACGCAGATAGAGAATGACTTTCCTCCTCTCACGAAGCAGCAAGCTGAAGTCCAAGTTTTAAAACAACCAGCCCCACCCAAAGCGACTCAGGCGAGAAAAAAGAAAACTGTTGACTCTTCCACCTCTGCACGTAAGCCCGAAATCCAAACGCAAACCCAAACCAACGTCGTTCCCGCACCTAGTGTTGCATCAAACAAAGTTGTTCAGGATGAATCCATCCCGGAATTCAAGTTTGTTCCAGAGCTAAGCTACACAGACCAAATCATGCTGAAGAATTTGCGAAAGCTGAAAGAGAAAGAAGGATGGGGTGACTCGATGCAAGCCCAAGTTCTCCAGTTGGCAGAAGCAGCAGATGTAATGATAGACGATAATAATGGCCCCAGTCCATACGAAGATCAAATAAAGCTAGCCCCTTTGCTCAAGAGAGCTGCTGCATTGGAAATTCCCAACGTGATAGAAAGACCGGGCCCTGGAGCTGCTGTTTCACTTAATGAAATACTCCGTGCTAGAATGCAAGGCAAGGCTAAAGGAAAGAAGTAAAAGTGTGCATTCTTCATACAATAATGACTATACAAATTCTGAATTCTCATTTAATTATAATTTAATTGATTGTTTTGAATAAGTCCAACGAAAAATGGATATATTTTTACTTACATGGAAAATAAAACCGAGACCTTTTATTTCTATTCATGTCCATTTACGCATCACTTCCGCTATTATTGTTTGTAACGGGATCTAATGAAAGGCATGATAATAAGGGCAATCATTAGAAAAAAGTGAAGTGACTCTAGTCGAGTGGCAACTTGAAACCGCACATGCCCAGGAACGTGAGGTTTACAATAAGAAGTCATATAAATATGAATAGACCCCGTCATAACTTTTCATATATTCAGTATAATTATTAAGAAGGTCATTAATCCGCTTTCTCATTTCCCCCTCTATTATCAGACCCAATCAGACATTCAATTCCACTCAATAGAAAATGAGAATTTCTCCTCCCAAACATTTTCACTAGCTTTACCCAATTTGCTTGCACCTATCCATTATTTTATTGCTTGCTGTAACCATCCAATTTCTATATTCTGTTTCATTAGTCAACTCTTTTCTATTCGAAATAGGTTATTTCTCGCTACAAAGGCTTTGTACTACGCGAATTCATTTCTGAACTGTACTATTCTCGATTCTCGCCCATAAGCATGAAATCTACTTTTTATTTCATGGTTCATTTATTGGCACATCCCGTTTCATTAAAAATATATGCTTCCGCGAGTTCCATGCATCCATGAGCATTCCAAGGAAAATGTCATTTGTATCATTCTTTCTACGTCATTGACGACTTTCTCCTACATTCAGCTGTGATTTTAATGATTTATTTGTTTTGGTTCATATTATTTCTTTGAACTGTCTCTTTGTGATTCTCCTGATCATATACAATTTCATTGTTTCTTCATAAAATTTCGTTGTTTCTTCATAATTACTTACGCTTAACAAAATACACGTAAATTGTTACAATATTTTCTTTCCACTATTATTCACGTCATAGATCTGTACATGGATTAATATTTTCCGCTGAAAAATCGTCTACGAAAACATGTCTACTAGTTTATTATGAAAGCAATTTATGTTTGAGATGGTTCAAGTGAGATGGATAAGTATTTTTATTTTAAGAGTGTTTCCACTTTCACCCACCTTGTTGCTTTCACTCTTACTGGAAAGTCTGTGAGAGGATGTGCGTCCGTGTTGGTATGACGTGACGATGATGCAGAGTCATAAAATTGAAACGTAATTGAAGTAGGAAGCCGGAAGGCAGAGCGGTGCAAATAGCATGTTATTATTTGGATAGAGGAATGGTTGACAATAATAGCAATTTTCTAGGAAATCATAAGTGATTGTGATGACGGCGAGTTATGAAGAATGACTACGCTCCGTAATGTCCTTGCTACAAGAAAATAACAAACAAGTTTCAAAGGATGTGTACATCATTTCTCTACTATCTACTCTTTATTACTACAACCTCGTGAACTCTCCACACGTGGAATGAAACAAAAGCTGTGATGAAAGCATTCGTTAAAAACTAGGTTGGAGTGCAATTACTGTCCGAAATCTAGTCCATTCTGTGGTTCTTTAAAATTAATTGAAGCTACTTCAATGGAAACTTTCTCTTCTTTGGTTTATCTAGCAAACTAAAAGTTTTCGCAAAACTTTCCTCTTGAAATTGGTTAAAAGCTTGGGCTGACTTTATTAAAAATGACGCTCATCCAGAATTCGATTTTCAGCCTCATCTTATCTAGTAATGAAATTATGGCTGCTTTCGAGCTGAAAATGGTGAAAAGAGAAGAGAAAAAGCAACATGTAAAGCTGTCACGGAAAACTACTTCGCTAAATCGATTATGACAAGCACGCTACCCAACTATATGAAAGAGCAAACTCGAGAACATTCTTTGAGAGCGAGAGAGAAAGAAAGACGAGAAAGAATCTTATCTCAAGGCAGCATTTTTTCTAGAATTGCAAAGTATTTTTTTGAGATGGTAAATGTTTCAAGGGCACCAAAAAGCGCACCCACTCTTTATACATTTTATATTCCTTCAATAGTACTTTCCCATCGCTTCACTATTTGTATATTAATTACACAGCATTAGAGCAATTATTTTGAATAGCCAAGATTAAAAAGCTTCATGTTACGTCCTTCGACTTCCAAACTATTTTATTCTCGATTTTTATGACGCCAACTTTTCCTCTCCACTTTTATTGCATAAACAAAACCCGGATCTGCCATACAAACTTTTTAATTAGCGGATTTACGCTTATAGCGGACTCCGGATTCTAATCTATTTTGCTAATTATTTCCCAATAACAAATAGGTAGTTTTAGTAATCAAAACGGAATACTAAAGATTGTATGTTGACATTGCTTGTTAAATCCCACTCGTTAATTTTCCATTTCATTTACTAAACATAAATTAATGGGCCCTCTGGTAAAAAACCTTAACCCGTTTAAACATCTTTTGAATAACGATGAAATTATCGAGGATTATCCATCACTGACACTAAGGTCGATTTTTCATTTCCGAGGTTAAGCAAACACATTTCGTAGCGTTACCTCTTTCAATTCTTCAAGGCTAAGCTCTTCAATGTCAGTTTAAAGTTAACTCTATCCTTCTTGCTGAGAGCCAGACAAATTGCAATTTCACAATCACAACACTTCCCTCATAACTTATGTATTAGAGGAGAATACCTGTTGTGAGTTGTAGTGATTTTTCGATCATCCTCCTCGTAAATAATAAATTATGTTTATTTATGTATTTAAATTTCTCGCATCCTGTACATTGGGCTGTAAGATGGCTTGGAACGAAGAAGATGACGAGATCCAATTTTCTTTAGGTTCAGACAAGATTTTAAATTGGAAAAGCACTTAAACTTGCATGAAACATTTATCCCTTTCCCAAATCAGTTTTCCTATGACTTTGAGTAAAAGCATCTACTACGCTTTTGCTTGCTTACTAATTTATTTCCACATTTCTGCAAACATGCCCCACTTTAAAATTATGTGTAATCATTATTATTACAAAAAAGTAATATGGTCCAAGATAAAGTACGTTTCCAGCTAAACTTTTCCAATTAATCTCTACTCTTCCTTTCAGTTTGGAACAGTAGCGATAAGAGCCATCAAAATTACAGCTTACGTCAAGAGACCTAACTCCAGCAGCATATTATGCCACAACCAGATAATTCTCTTTCCTTGGGAGTAATCCATATTTCTACATTTGCTCTCCTTGGAATTGGAGGAAATTGGGGCAAAGCAACTGTTAAGGATTAGAAACAAAATAAATGGCTGAGGTTGATGCTCTTTGCTATACACCCATTTCTTCTTGTTCCTGGTTCTGGTTCTGATTTGTTAGTAAGCAGAGAAAACTTTCGCCCATTATTATCCTTCTTTCTCATATCATCCCATATTCCTCCCATTCTAGCCCTATAGAGATGTAAAAATCAAGAGAGAGTGCAAAATTGTAGACATAAATTCTCAGATTAAGTCTAAGCTTTTCCAGAACTGTATCATATACCTATGTACACATCATTATTTACATCAAATGCAAAGATTACATCTAGCTTCTACGACTCTTCAACATGAACTCATCCGCTTAACCCCTTTTTTCTCGATAATAATTAGAGGATTTCTCATACCAGGAAGTACTCTAGTAATTAACTACTAATTTCCCTAGACAAATGCCAGAGTTGTAATGTATGATCACCTAGTGCAGCATATCATGTCATATGACAAGGAATAAAGTATTGCCAGCCACTTAAACTTGTTTACATCACTCATATTCCAATTCTCCAAGAAGGATGTCACCCTTCTCTCTATGACCTTTCACAATAAATCTCTCTTAAACCAGGAGCTTCTAACTTTTCGAGCTCATTAATAATTTTGTCACGACTTTCCCCTTTTCTTCTAAACTAAAAGATGCATGTAAAAGGCCCGGTTAGCAACGATGGAAGGTGAAGGAGAAAATTGAAAGAATTTTTTCTTATTCCTTTCCGTATAAAAGTTAGATTCAAAACTGGAGAAAAGCGAGGTATGTTGAGGTTATACCTACTCGTAAAAATACTACTTTCTTTTCTCAGAAAAAGCAAATTCTTTCTTCTCCACAAACAATGCAAGTCATAAGGTTGAATGTGAGTCATCAAAATCTCACAATGATCATAATCGAGAAACGGGGCTGAGGGAACCACACAATAAAACTCAATTAGTGAATAGGCAGATATATACGTGGACAAAAGTGAAAGCAGTTACGTCTTCTCTCTTTTCCCAGATGCTTTCCTTCTCAAAGGAATCACTTAAGAACTGAAAATGTCATAGAAAGTTCTCTGCTCTTTCTTCTATGAAAAGGATAGCCGCACACAAAAACAAGTTTTTTTATAAGAATAGAATGAAGTTACATAAACTAAATGTATGTCTCTTAAAAAATCAATGAAGACCTTTCTCCCAAACTTTATGGTAAACAATGAAACCTACAAAATGTGTGTCTGGAATCGCACAAGATAAATTGCTAATAGAACAACTCCGAAATTTGCAACAGGCAGGGCCAGACAATTCTGACTTAGAGTTCCAGTTAAAAATTTATCCAATTATTGCTAATATAAGTAGTATTACTGAACGTAGAATCGTGACCTCGGTCTCGGCTTAATGAGACGACAAACATATTTTCAACTTCCAAAACTTTTATCCTTTGTCTGAATCCACCAGCGGAAAAATATCATTCCCACGATGATTATTTACACCCGTTCTCCGTCGCGAAATGACAGAACCACTCTCGAAAATATTAGTTTCAGTAAAAGAGAATGACTCAAAATAATACGTAGAAGAAAAGTCTTATGACAATGATAGTCATGAGTCGTCAGTCGTAGAAACACTGACATTCTTTATTCTTTATGCTAGCCACATTTTTGTAATTAGAATGGACAGTGTACAATGTTGCATGTTCCAAGCCGGGTTCCTACCCAGGCAAAATTGTATCGCACAATAAAACTATGACGTAATCCAACACCATGCCAAAACCGCAGTTGTAAAAGGAGAGAGAAAATTCCATTTCGGTTTATTCTAATGAAAAAGGAGTGAAATGGCTTTTTATAAAATGATACAAAAGTAGAGTATGTCGTAACGTGAGAAGAAATGATAGCTGAAAGCTCTCTGATTTCTCCATCGTATTGGGAAAAAATCCCAGTTTCGAGAAAAAAGTTCAAATAGTTATTTAAAAAATATGTATGATAAGCTCCTCTAGTAGACTGACTGCTGACCATCACATTTGGAAGGATTTTGGAGGATATACTCGGAATAAAGATTTATAGCGCATTATACTATATAATTAACGTCAGTAAATGATCTAAATGGGATATATGAAGATGAAAGGAAATGTGAATAAGCTTTGCCTTTAAGCTCCTTACGACTGTGATAGTATCCTCTCATACTACAACCAAATAATCTTCAATTGACAACGGTACAAAGACTATTGCTTACAGAGAGCATAACGCGAGGAGAAAATGTGATGGAAAAATGTTCCATGCAAACTCATTTCCTTACAGTAGCTATACTAGGAATGAGGTTCTTTTTTTAGAGGAAAAATCCAAAGCGTATTTGCCCAAACAGGAGCTGAAGGAAAGGCTGGAGTAGTAGTTGCTTCGTTACTTCCTCCAAAGCAAGTCGCTGAGTTTGCCCCTCTCAGAATCCAGATAAATGGTGGATGTCGCTGAAAACTACGCGCAGTATTCTCCAGACTGCTGAACGCGACACATCTACTCATCGATTCCTTTTCAATTTACTACTTGCAACCGTCTACAGTTTGATTTATCATTGCAAAGAGCCAGACAAAATTGTAGAAATTAAAGTGCCATTTGCTACATCCATTTATTCCAAAATGGGGTCAAATGGAACTCCCCTCAAGCGACACAAATCAGTAAAGTTCCATATCGAGGAGAGAAAGACAAAGCCCTCAATAAAAATTACAGTGTCGTCGGACGCCCTTGCGGAGACAATTCTTGCCAATTCCTCATCAACGCCCACAAGTAGTAATGATTGTGAAGATGATGGCACACTTAATAACTGTCATCAACAACAACAGAAACCCTCATTAATTCAGATCAGGGGGAATTGCTGCACTTCTTCAAATGGAAGTGGGAACAATTCATCTCCCCCAAATGGCGTCTTGTGCAATTGTGCAAGTGGAGACGAAAATCGAACTCGAATTGCGTTGGACGACTTTACCGTTTTAGAATTCCCAAATTGTATTGACTTCGGGATCAAGGACTTTCTCTGCTGTAAAGATGAGGTATAAAAATATCAACCTTTGTTATTCTAGTTAAGCTTGCGTAAACA
>JAHZMU010001591.1:0-16410 GCA_027743725.1 Rambutsinella grinnellia
ACGAGACATTCTTTAGATATCCTAAAGGGACACACCGTTTATATTAGATCCGATATATTTTTACGTTTTGACTGCATGGATAAGGAAAATAATACGTCATTTAGTAAATTTAATAAAAATGGTATGTCCCTTTAGGATATCTAAAGAATGTCTCGTGTCCCTTTAGGAAATCTAAGAAAATCCTAGTGTCCCTTTAGGTAATCTAAAAAAAATTACGCGTCCCCGTTGGCATCTAAGCCGACGAATTGTTTTGTCTGCTGTGCATCTCTACAAGCCGACTAGCCTCTGGAGCCCCCAACTACGCGAGGACTAATTCTACTACAACGGCTGTTTTAGACGTAACGTAATGCTTTTGGTGAGCAATGGACTTAAAAAAATTAATTTTGCTTTCATGGATTATTTTATTTTTTTCTTAATTTGTTATAATTATAGATTGACTTCATTAAATAAATAATAAACTACTTGAACATTTTGTTAAAATTATATTTTATTTCTATTCAGCACTCTCCTCTCCAACTTTCACCAGAAAGCTTATGAACGGAAGCCGCACTTAATTGAAAAGATTCATCTTGAGCTCCACAAGTGCCTGTGCATAAATGGAGTGGAATTTTATCTTTATTTTCAATCTCAATCGGTGTAGTAAACCCTTTTGGAACAAGTTCCTTGCTATTTTTCTGAACTTTAAATAACACAATTAATTCCAGCCGGGCACACTGCCTTCCAGCAATCCTATAGGGGTCGATAGACTTCAAAACTGTTTTGTACCCCAGTTTTATATCGAAACACTGAAATGAACGAATCATTTTGATTTAATTCGATTAAATTACAAAGCTTTTATTACCCTTTGATTTGGAGCGTCCGAAGTTCCTTCCAAAACCCACATGGAAAGCTCGTAAACCCCATCCCCACATACTTTAAAGTAATAAGGGACACAAGCTTGATGCCTATTCTTATTGACTTTTCTCATATTAGCTGTAACAACAGGGCCCATCATTGTTCTAAAAAACTTGTCATTAATTTTAGCCAAAGTACAAGCGGCTTTATTAACAACCATTGCTTCTACTCTGATTCCTTCAGGGTCATGGTTGGGTATGTAATTGTCTGTGTGGTAAATAGTGCTTCTACCAGCGTATTCAAACATTATTCCGCCAAAATTTATTCCGTACATTTGGATAGCTCCTGAACACTGATTGTTAAAATCCTTTCTGTTTACACAGAAAACTCCAGCGCTAGAGTAGATTGTAGTGACGTTGTTTAAGCCATGGCTGAATCTTCGGCAGGTGGTGAAATTAGCGAAAAAGTTGTCGTCGCAGTCTAAATGAGAAAGAAGTCGCAAAAATTGTCACACATCTCAATCGCGAATCTAAAGATTTGATATATTTCATTCGCTACCAAAAGCGACGATTTTTACCTTTCATTTCAGGTAGACACCTTTTCTCAACAATGTCATACTCACACCCATTATTTCTACATGAGGTAGCTCTTGTATCAAAAGTGTGGCAGAGGTTTTGCTCGCTTATCGGCTTCTTTGGGGGTGGTTTCAACGTGACTAGTTTCACTGCTTCACCTAAACCAAATTATGAATGACTATCTACTTTAAAAATAATAATATAATAACGTACGTTCATATTCCATAGGGATTTTCGTGTCATTTCCATATCTAACAAGGTAAAAAGCTGAAACCTGAAAGGCAATATCAACCCCTTCCATTTCAGAGAGACAGAATCCTACGTTAATATTCTTTTTTAGGTCTGACTTTTTTCCATAATGTGTTCGTAGAATTTTCCCGCCACTTTCAATTTCAAATTGGATTGAGATATCAATAGCTACAAATTTCTCTCCATCCCCGAGTCTTACTAGGTCGATGTTATTAGCTGCGTATTCTCCATTCAGTTTAATATCATAGAGCTAAAATTAATTAAAATTAATGCGTTATTCTGGCGCATTCCGCGCTTTTTAAAATTTTACCCTCTTCTTCGGCTCTTCATAATATCCTTCGACTGACTTCAATACTATTTCATACCTCCCATCTTGAATAATTGGTAAAATATAATTTAAGCAATCTCCCTTCTTTCCAGCCATTGTATCGCCATACACAAAAGTTCCGTATAAATTATGTCCGTCTTCGTCATCAGCATTTGTGACTGGGCTAAACAAACTCTGCGATCTTCTAATCCCACTTGGTCCCATTGACATCTTGGTGGATTCTGCCATGAACCAAATGCCATTTATGTCAGTGTACTCTTTCCCTCCTAGATTTACGGCGTAAGTGACAGTCCCCAAATGGCAGTCGCCAACTAATGTCCTCCCGAGGCAATTCAAACTTGGCGTTATCGCATAATAAATGCCTTTCTTGTGGCAAGTTGCCATCCTCAATTGTTTTTCTATACAAAAGAAATGGGCAATTTAAATTTAAAGTTTGAACTATGCTATTACAAACCAATCTTGTGGTTGGAAGCACGATTGCACTTTTTTGAAATAAAGTTGTATGAACACCCGTCAAGTTCACATTCGCATGGCCTTTTATGCATCTGACCGCATCTGGCTGTTCGAAATTAATCTCAATTAAGTAATTGCAACGTTTAAATATTTTATAGTCTATTACAATCGAATCCAACGGATGAAGTATCATTTTCCCCCGGAATAATAGTATCATTTCCAACTCTCATTAAGGACATTCCACTAACGTAAAAGGAGTTGCTAATATCTGTATTGTTGCAGCTTCCGTAGCAAAAGAAAATGTGAAAGCCTTTATGCATTTGGATGACAATATTTGAGTCAATTAATCTCAGAGTACGCATTGCACTATCGGTTTCTAGAAGGAATGATAATTCAACCGGTTTGCATTGATTAGACTGAGAAAATTCTTCGAGGTCGATGTTTTCGGCTACTAAGACGTTTCCAATTTTAATGTTGAAGCACTGAAATTAAATATTTATTAAGAGATGAGCTGATAAAAATGAGGCTGCGTTTTGCTTACGGTCCTTCCATGAACTCCAGATAGGGTTTTTATTATCAATTCATACTCTCCTGCTTGATGAACTGCTATTGGATAACTCAAACAAGTTCCGGGCGTTTGCTTTGACTTTGAACCAAAAATATAATTGGAGTATAAACGCTCCTGTTGATTCTCCGTTTCTAATTCTAATTCGCAATGATAGCTTGAAATAAATCCGACATCTCTAATGTGTTTGGGATCCCAAAGGGATTTAATCCCTTCTTCGGAAACGTATCTGCGCCCGAGAGAATCAATATGATCCAGGCCATTAAAATTTACTCCGTAAACTAACTGGGAAGGTGTAGCACAGCTCATGAATTTGCTCCTGGAGCAGAAGTGCTTTGTGGAAATGGCGTAGCGAACCCCAGAAACCCGACAGAATTTATCGCTTTCGTGAATTTTTTCGTTGCAAGAGCTAGTTTGAAGATCAAATTGGCATTCGTTTTCGCTACAAGCACAAGCGTCGAAAGAGAAGAGGTTGCAGGTGTTGGTAAGTTCGCTTTTGGGGATTTTTACTCCTAAAAATAGTTTAATTAATTAATGGGCTGTGCCAAATAGTGAATATTCTTACTCGGCTTTAAGACATTCTCTTTATATTCGTCAACTCCGCCTGCTCTTGGGTAGTAAATGGCAACCATAAAGCAGTTTATACCATCTCCATAAAATCCGGCCCCAAATGCTTTAGTTTTTTGCCAAACCAATTGAACAAATCTGTCCGTTTGGGGTTGTTTTGTGGGGTTATCGTAGCTATAATTTTGGTTTTCTTTGTAAAACTTTGTGGCCATTTTTTCAGCTAATTGTTTGATAGTTTCGTTTCCACAAGCTCTTTGAAGAGTGTAAAAGAAAGCATCTTCTAGAGTAATGTTTGTACATGCAGGTTTACCAGGGAGAGAATTTTTAGCGCATAGGCGGGCGTCTTCTGTTAACTGAATAGATTTACAATTACTTTTAATTCAATTTATTAAATTTTTAAATTACCTCTCTGTTTAGATATAACTTATTTGTGTAAGATGGCATGTGATTCCAGCGAAACCTATTTTGAAAAATTAGCGAATACTGCGCAAAAAGAATACTTGGGTCTGATGAGAACTTCCAACAGACAAAAACTTTAAGAAAGAGGAGGACATAAAGAAATATTATGGCTAAGGTTTTAAACATTTTATTCAAATACTTTACAAATGATGTGTGATGAGGTATGAACAATGTCACAGCAATACGCCTACTGATTTTAGACTTTCATAATTTTATTAGTGCGTGTGCGTCATACCAATAATTACACAATAGGATTTATCGATATTGATTAAACTTCATTTGTCTGACGTATGATCTTTTACTATTCAGAGGTAGAGGAACTGCATCTACATGAAAATTTCTTTTCTGTCAATTCACCATTTTTAGGATTAAGTGGGATTAAGGAGAGATTTTGGAAGTTTTTTAAAAGCTTTTCTGTTTGAGTAAGCTAGACAAATTTACCTTTTAATTATCGGTGGAAATAAAAAAGAAGTTTGTTTAAAAAAAAACTTTATATGGTTGTTCGATTTTTGTTTCTGAATTATCTTTTCTTAATTACTTAATTGCAGGTAAAATTTGAAGCATTGAATAAAGTTATAATTTAGAAAATTATCCCGTTTGTCCCACAACACTCGTAAAATTAAAGGGTTTCAGGTCTAACAATGCAAAGGCGTGCTAAGATTTGTTTTTGATAAACAGCAATAATAACATAATTATGGTTTTAGTTAGTTTAGAAAATATCCGGGCAAAATCACATTGAACTGCTGAATTTGCAAATGTAAATTTAGAACTCATTGAGGCAACTCATGTAACTTTGTTCATTTTATTCTGCTCTGTCATCATATAATTCTTTAAGCTTTTTGTGCATTACCTAAAAGATGTTGCTTGAAAGAGAATTACTGAATGAATTCAACTTGATATCGTACTATGGACCTAAATGGATTTTAGGACGACCATATCCCTGGAACAAGTGCAAATTTTATGTAGACCGCAAATCTTTCTTGAAACTCGCGTTAATCTTAAGCATTCCTTTGCTAATAGTATTGTGCAATATATTCTCCAGCTTGTTTTCTTTAAAACATGAGAATAAAAATCTGATGAATGGTTTATTCCAAGTTTTTCTCGGTGTTGGATTCTTAGCCGCGCAATATTTTGTTTTGGATGCGGCCAACAATTGGGATCTCATTGGAGATTTCTTCACTGCAATTGCTCGTTTCGAGGAGGACTTGGGAGCCGTAGAGAAACTGCGTGGGAGGAAAATAAATAGGATGGGAGTAATAATCTGCAGATTGAACAGAATTACGGCGCTGAAATTGGCAATTTGGATGTTCGCCTTGAATGGATTTATCCTCCCGGATTTTGTTTTCAATATGGCAGGGTATTTTCCTTGGAAGGAGTTGATCTCGTTTTTGAGAAGTGCTCTCGAGAAACATTCTATTGCTGGATTTCTGTGGGAGAAGTTGGCAATCTTCACCCTCAACTTGTTGACATGGAGTGCCTCCTTGAAAATTTGGTGTTCGATGATAACCCAACCTGTTTCAGGGTGCCTTGGGTAAACCACAGCTATTCATTTGTTCCAACTAAAGGTGGACAATCAAGACTTTTTTGGTGCACTAATTATTCATAGACAAATCCAGATTCTTTCGCAAACATTTAATAAGATTGTTTCAGGTTTTTTGGTAATGTTTCTCATGCTGGTTATGGCAGGCGAGGTGACGTATGCAATAATATTGCTTCGCTTATCTCTAAAATCGACCGGGCTTAAAATGTTGATTGGGCAAGCTCTGATTTATTGTTTGATTGGGATGATATTTATATTCGGGTTGTGTGCTGAAGTGCACACGAGATCACTTCAAAGCTTGAAAAGGGCTGGATCCCAGAGTACAAAAATAAGTTATAGAACGGGAAAGATAATTCGTAAAATGTTGAAATCCCTACCAATCATAAATATCAAGTTTGGAAGCACAAATTTCATTGATAAGCTTACCCCTGTCAATTTTCAAGATTTTGCAATTGAAACAATAATTGACTTGTCCATTTTGATACAGCATGGGTAACGGCAATTCTTTAAGGGATTTTAATAAGCAGAATTTTAAGGGCAGTTGTGAAAAGCATAAGCCGTTTGGTAAATGTTAGGTTTAAAAATGGGGTCGCTTTCAAGGATTACTTATTTGTCTAAAATTTCATAATAATATTTAATAAAATCGTGTTTATTAATGAATGTTTTTTACGCTATTTTAAATATGACTATGCCACCAAAGCTTTCCGACACTAATACCAAACATGATTCTTCTAATTTCGATCACCTTACCCCTTCCCCCGTATTCTGGGGGGCTATTCTGGGGATTTATATCGTTGTTTTTCTTGAAAAAGACATTCCGTTCTTTCTTTTTACCAAGTTTGATACAAAACGGACTTTAAATGTCGAAGAAATTGAGTAGATAATTCGAGGTACCCATAAAATGCTTTCCAAAGTCGCCTCATGCATCTAGTTATTAGAAGCGAAATCTCATTTCTGGCCCTAGCACATTTTACCTATTAACTTTGTGCATAAACATGGCCAATCCATTTTCTTAAAGGGGGAGCCTTCCCCTTCCGCCTTAGAAGTTACGCTGAAGGACGACGCACATGCCCATTAGTGATGGGCCATCACTTCCCACTTTACATTACTGATTCAGTTCACGCCCTTCGCTTCGTTGTGTGCGGTTATCGAGGTAAAGAATCTTTACCTGATCTTTAGTAAAGATCATGTTAGCTTGGTGGCGTAACTATCCTTATAAAGGGAAAGAGCGTAAAGATGTAGAAAAACATTTAAAGAATCATTATCGAAGATTAGAACATCAGGAGTTGTTTGGAGAGTTAAAGAAATGTAATAAAACTGCGTTGGTAATGCCAATAAGATTTGCTGAAGGTTACGCATCAGCTTTGAAATCTAAAGGGGCTTACGTAAGCCATAAGGAGAAATATCATGAGCCTTCATTCCAGATTTCATTTAGTGGGTTACTCTCTTCAAGATTTATTAAAAGGGTAGGATATGCCAAGGAAAATGGGATTGTGGATGTGTGGATGAAAATATTTAATGGGTTGGCCGTCGACGATATAAAGCATAATAATGTTGAGACGTTCCCAGAAAGAGAGGAACGAAAAGGAGTTTCCTTAAAAGGAAATGTAGTTGTAGTATTCAGTATTGTAGTCGGAGGAAGTTTAATAGCTGTTACCGCTTTTATACTTGAATTAATTTTTCCTGTTTTAAATTAATTTTTAAAAAGTTAACCATTCTCCTTAAAACAATTTCATGCAATTACCCAAATAAAATTTAAAAAGGGTAACGAGCATTACTTGAATATGGTTGTAGCTAAGTAAGCCTTATTGTTAAGTTATTCACCCATTCAAATGTCAAGATGCCACTGGATATTTTTTGCTATTGAGTATTCAATATTTTGTGACAACTTTAGGCGTAACAGTACTTGAAACTAAAGATACATTAAAAAATTTATTTCGTAAGCACTTTTAAAGCCACAAGATTAATATTTGACTTACGTTTTACTGCAAACGTTTAAAATAAATTAAAATTATATGCTAGACGTAATCAAACCTGTAAGAGAATAGAAACGTGGGCAATCTTCTTCTTTTTTTTTACATAAATGGGATTTCAATTCCAAGTTTACTTTTTTACCTTTTATTTAATATCATCAGTAGCAAACTCCCATAATATTTATACCCCAACAAATAGTCATGTAAATAGAGACTTTTCTAATGATCTATTTCCATCTTTGGCACAGCCGACTTGCCCCTTAAATCTGGACGCTATTACGTTCCTCGTTAGCAATAGGATAAAAAGCTCCCTCTTAATTTTCACAGCATTCGCACCAACAAACCTACAGGAATCATCTCATCCTGTAATTATCCGTTATATTGTTCCCGCAATTATTAATGATAGTAACTTAGGAAATAAAGTGCAGCTCACTTGGCTTTGGAATTCGATAAGTGTAAATAGCACTCTGAAGAAACTGGTTTCTTCTTGCCCCACATATTCTAATCCCGGTTATAGTTGGGTTGATTATTATCCACTTTATCCTAATTTTTGTGCTCAAATGCATAGCTTTAATTTTAATTTGAAAAGTAAATTGTACAACTCTGAAATGAGAATTGACATCAATCCGCCACAATTAAGTGTGGAAAGTATAGCCAAGTTAAAAGAATATTTTGGTGAAGCCTTTACTGAAAAATTTTCCTACCCGAGGGTTTGGAGAATGGGAGGAAGTGATGATTTAAAAAGGAAGTTGCCGAGCCAATTGGAAATTTGTCAAATATTTATTTTCTCTTTTATTGAAGAAAATAAGAAGGAGCTTTTAGAGCACGTGTCCAGCCTCATGTGGGAAATGTCAATCCGCTACATCGACATTTATTCCGAATTTTACGTAAAAAATTATAAATTCTTTATTTTAAAGTTGGGTAATTCAAAAAAGGTTAGAATTTATAAAGCAGAGTTTAACAATTTTCAGCATTATGTAAAAAGTCCATTTAAAGATAAATTTTTTAGTGTGAGGTTGCAGGACAATGAGACAGAAGTTGATGAACAGTCTCATTGGACAATTTATACAAAAACTAGAGAACTTGACGGGCAATTCTTGAGATGTTTTAATCACTTCAATTATGTAAAAACTGAGAGGCTGCCCCTCCCCAAGGTTGTTAAAGAACTTCCGGGTGTTGTAGAGATTGTCGCTCATTTCATTGTTCATTTGGTAACATCATTGTTTAAAAATCATACGTATCACATGTATGACGCTAGTTGTTCAAATGGGAGATTGGCGTATTTTCGAAACTTTCCAATCAACCTCTTGTGGGAACAAGGCAAGACAAATTTCCGGAATAATCCTTCACCTTCTGCAATAGAAGTTGTGTTAAAAAACGGTGGAAGTGCTCACCACCTCCCGTTTTACGTTACAGACTCGGTCGACACACTTCGCTTCGTTGTTTGCGGTTATCGAGGTCAAGATCAGTTGGCTTTTCAAGAGTTGATAAGCGTTTATGATTGGATGGTGTGGACACTGTTGGGAATAACTTTAATTGTTGTTTTAGTACTTTGTAAAGTTAGAGAAAGCTTATTAATGCGAAATACTGACAGGTTGACAGCTTTGATAAGGGTTTTACTTGAGCAAGGAGGCATTTTACCTGTTGATGAAGAGCGTAAACATAGCCGTGTACTTTTAAGCTCAGTTTTGTTAATTGGAGTTGTGCTGAGCAACGGTTATAAAAATACAAACGTTTATAATATGGTCTCTCCTATAAAGCCGCTTTCATACGAGACTTTTGAGGAGTTGACTGAAGACAATTTTACAATTTACAGTAATACTAGAGTTATGCACATAAACCCAGATATACTTTACCTAACACCAGAAGAGAATGCGACAATGGCGAAAATTAAAAAGAAACATGAAATTTATTATTACACTTCTTATTATAGGGTTGTGGCTTTTTCGTCTGTAAAGAAAGGTTGGGACACAGAAACATCTAAATATTATGAGGGAAATGGAGAGCGTAGATTAAATGAGATGGTTATGAATATGACAAACGTTTCCCCGAAAATATTTCTTTGGGAGGGAATAAAAAAGTTCCTTAAGGACCATCCAGTGTGGACAATCGACTACCCTGATTGGACGGTGATTGAGCAGGTTTTAAAGAAGTACTATAGAATAGTAGAACATGCAGAGTTGTTTGGGGTTTTAGAAAAATGTAATAAAACTGCGTTGGTAATGCCGATAAGATTGGTTGAGAAGTATGCGAAAGATTTGGAGTCGAAAGGAGCTTATGTGGGAAATACAGAGAAATATCATGAGACCTCCTTCCAGATTTCATTTAGTGGATTACTCTCTTCAAGATTTATTAGAAGGGTGGCTCATTTCAAGGAAAGTGGGATAGCAGAAGCTTGGATGAAAATATTTAATGGATTGGCCGTCGACGATTTAAAGCACAATAATGTTGAGAAATCTCAAGAAGGAGAGGAACAAAGAGGAGTTTCCTTGGAAGGAAATATAGTGGTAGTATTCAGCATTATATTTGGAGGAAATTTGATAGCTGGGGCAGCTTTTGTACTTGAATTACTTTCTTTCCTTTGCTTAAAATTAGTTAAAAAATGAAGCCTTTTTTATTCTCAATAAAAATCAGTTTAATCAATTGAACAATACTTTTCGCAACAAACCAGGAGTTAAGCGCTTTACATATTTTAATAATGAATCCTGTAACAAAAATTTCAAATAAAGAATTTCTAAAAAGGTTTTTGTTTTATTTTCCTCTCGCTAAAAAGCCTTTGCTTTATATCTAAATTGTGAGTATTTTATGTGCCATTTGTATTCATTTAAGAATGTTCCATTCAAGCAAAAAATTCAAAAGACTTTTGTCAACGTTCCGTTTTGTCTTGATAAAACACAAAATTGCCTTTGAGAAGCTACTATTTCTTGCGAAATATTGTATTAATATAAAACAATAAAAACAATAGCAAATCTTTATATGACGTATGCAATTTTAAATTATATATGTACCAAACACAACAAAACATTATAAACTTAATCAATAATCGATTACATGAAACACGTCTTTAAATAGATAATAATGCTATTATAACTTTTTTGGTGACATTTGAAATCATTAATGTAACCCAACAAAATTTCTTAGCCCAATAACTTACTCGTCGCTCTTATTTAACGACTTATGTAAATATTTTAACATATATTCCAACAATGAAGCTTGTCTTGTTTAGTTTTCGAATCTTGTCAATTTTAGTTTTGCGAACACATTTTACTGATGCCTTATCATTTGATAGTCTGGTTGGGTTAACTCGTCATTGTTCATACACATTTCTCTACTATCACTCAACTTTGGACATGGGCACTAACTCTCTCTACATGGTTATGGAAAATTTGAGCGGACATTTTACCACCTACCATATCAGCAACACTGTGACGAAACACTCTAGAAATTCGCCAAATAGGAGAAGAAAATTGTCAGCATGTACTGTCCATATTATTTACTTTTCCGACCTGGTAAACTATATAGATTTGCAAAACCAAGAACCAATCTTTCCTAATCATCTTGTCATATTAAATGTTGAAAGAGAAATAGGAGTTCACTACAACTCATCTGAAATAATTAAGTTAATTGCTCCCGGAGTAATCGTTCTGGAAGTGCGCCAGTTTAAAACGGCCTATTTTGTCTGCATTCCATGCGGGGATAGTTCGGAAAATCTGATTTCAATTGAAACTGTGGATTCGTACGATACTTTGATTAGATTATGGATTAAGCTTAACTCGAACCTAAGAAATAATTATGTTTGGACTAGCCGACCTGTCATCCTAAAAGACTACATTTTCAACAAAGACACTTCGGAAATTTGTAGGATGTTTGTGAACTCCACTTATGACACTGACGCCACCTTTTGCACCCTACTAATTGTTGGAAGAAAGTTAAACTTGACATTTGAGTCAGTTTCAAGTGTTGCCCATTCATCGTTTGGAATAGGATTTGTTGCAACCCCCTGGCAATCTGGAAAAGTTAAGAAAAATAAAAATCCTTCGTATGGAGTTACCGTTATGCGCTACGGTTATGCCGTTGTTGTAAGCAATATTGATAATTTTCAAGCAAAAACTAGAATGGAAGGAATTATCAGCCCATTCAAGTGGGATGTTTGGCTGATTCTAGTCGGAATTAGTTCAATTCTTGCTTTAATATTGAGTTGGGATGTAAAAGATTACTGGATTACTTCAAGCATTTTGCTTAGCTTATGGGCTGGTGTAATCGATCAATCGGGGGACGTAGTGAAAAAGTTAAATAAGCAATTAGCCCTCATGGCACTGTGGTTTCTTTGGGCTGGTCTTGCCATAATTATCTCAAATGGTTACAAAGGAAGTTTGATCTCCTCTTTATCATCTTTTCCTAGACCTGAAGTCCCTGCTAGTTTTGAAGAGTTGGCTGAAAGTGGCATAATGATAGGGACACATTTGACATGTCAAGATACGAGGACTAAGAAGTTCTTTTCTTGTATTCGCGACAATGTACTTCCAGCAATTCTTGCTGGGGATTCCATCCTAAATGCTGGTTTAATGAATCGTGTTGGAAATCAATTGCGTTGGTTTTCAGCTCCAGACCTGACGGATGTTGTGAGTTCAATTTTAGAAAATAAATCTGTAGAGGCAGATGGGAATGAAATTCAAATACCAACTAGGTTTGCAATGATTGATGGAGAATTGTACATGGGATATGTGCAAGCATCTTTAAATCAGCTTAGTAGCAATTGGGTTTCGAAGAGAGTGGAAGTGCCTATATTCAACACCTTTTTGGTAAATGAGCTGCAGGGAAATTATCTTTATACCGTTTTGGAAAACAGTTTATCTCAAGTTATTGAATCCGGACTGTTCTCAAAATGGCAAGGTTATTTTGTAGCAGAGACCAAGGTTGGGACAATCAGGGAAATATTTGAAATTTTAGAGGAAGCTGAACATTATAAATTTCCATGGGGAGAAGAAAGAAAGGACATGTTTAAGGATGGGCAGCTTAGAAAAAGATTTTTGTTTTGTACAGAAGATTGTACTAAAATGAATCCAGCTTTGGAGGAATTTTCACCAATTCCAAAACAGGTTTTTGTTGGGATTATGACTTATTGGATGATAGGCGTGGGAGGAGGTATGGCAGCGTTTCTTTTTGAAATTATAAACTGGCAAAGAATAACGAAGGCGCTGAAAAAAGGACACTTTTTTTTAATTTAGCAGATATTTATTATTATACGTCAACTACATTAAAGCTTTGTAAGATTTTTTCAGGATAACTTGCTACAAATCAAACCATCTCTCCAACTCTATAATCTCTAAGCTCCAATTTTTATTTAGTTTTTCCATAACAGCCTTTAGCTCATTGACCCAATCAGCCACTTCATTACTAATTTCTGGTAACAATGGCTTAAGAACTGCTTCAGTAATTGGATTCTTTGCGAGAAAAGGTCGGGTTGATATTAAATGGGAGATTTCTTTGTGAACTGATTCTCCTCTCGTGATTAGATTGTTTGCTTCAGGAATATTTTCACATTCCCGGAGGCTAGCCAGCATCCGGTTAACTGCGACAAGTGCCATTTAAAGCTGAAATAATAAAACTTAAAATCAATTAATAAAAACTGAGAATTTTATATCAACTTACAATTTTTGCTTAAAACTTGATTGTGAACAAATTGCGTAGGATAAATTCTACTTAAGGTCAGTACGTGAAATATGAGCATTGAGAGCTCTCCCAATTTTAGATGTGGTAGGTACTAGTTCTGCTAGCAGCTAACATCATCATTAGCATTAATTACTCCAGACGAAACCAGACTTTAAATTGAAAATTATCCAATCGAATAAACTTTACATCTTTTGATAATAATTCTAAACTAACAACAAGGTAGCTTCTTAGATAATTCTCTAAATATTTAGCATCATTTTTCTCATAGCCTCATTAGAATTTTTAAACATAAAAAGATTTACGCAACAGAGTTAAAATTATTTACAAATTTTCTATAAATAAAGTCGTAAAATTTACGACGTAAATACTAAAACATTCCATTATTTATCTACGATCGCTTTTATTTCTAAATATTTTACTTCATCACAGTTGAAACTGATTGCACAAGTTCTCTCCAGGAGTAAGTCTGAGAATGGCAGCCCCACTTACTTGAAAAGCTTGATTTGGAGCTCCACACATACCCGTACAAATTCTGAGTGGAACATTTAGTTTATTTTCTATAATAATTGGCGTCCCAAATCCTTTTGGAAGGAGTTCCGTAATATTACTCTAAACTTTGAATAAAACAATTAATTCCAGCCGAGCACACTTCCTCGAAGAAATCCTAAAAGGGTCGATTGATTTCAGGACTGTTGTGTTTGCAATTTTGATGTCAAAACACTAAAATAAATAATCAATTAGAGAAATTCAATTAAATAAATCCAAACTTACTCGTTGATTTGCAGCTATTTCATCCAAAAGCCACAAGCCCAATTCATAAACGCCATCAGCACAAACTTTGAACTTCAAAGTTTGAAGTAATAAGTAACACAAGCTTACCCTTCGACCTTTGTCATGTCTGCCCTTATAACTGGTCCAATCATGTCGAAATTTGTATCTTTTATTTTAGCCAAAGTACAAACTTTATCAATAACTGTTGATGTTAATAAAATCCCTTGAGGGTCCTGTCTTAAAGTACTTTCATCTTTGTTGTATGAAGTAAAAGTTCATTCAATTCGAACGAGTCCCCACCAAAGTTTACTCCCCACATTTGTTTCGCTTCTTTACAAGAAGGGTTTTCACTCTTTCTATTCACACAAAGAACTCCAGCGCTGGAATAGATTGAAGTGGTGTTTGTATCGTCAGTGTAAAGTCTTCGGCAGTTTGTGGAATTGAAACTGGTGAAGAATGTGTCGTCACAGTCTAAAATAAGATAGTTATAAAAACTATTTTATAGCAAAAGCTTTAACTAAATTACCTTGCATTGCATATACGCACTTTTCCTTAACGATGTTGTACTCACAACCATTTTTTTTTGCAGATGTCTTCATTTTGATAAGCAGAGCAATATTTAAGTGGGGTATCTCTTTCACATGACTCGTCTGTTGTGGCATGCTCGCAAATCAAAAGAAGGGCATAAAGAAATGTTATAAATGATTTTTCAGACATTTGAATGGAATATTTCATATGTAATGTCACTCGAGTAAAAAGCACCGCAAATGCTCTTGATGTTACGCAGAGAATTCTATCGGAACAAATGCGTCACAGTATTTATTACTTTGTAATTACAGCATTATTACTTCCCAGGTTTTGTTTATTTTACTCCATCATTACTCCTAAATTCTATTGGCAGAAGTTTCAAATGCTTGCAAATCATGTGAAATAAATCATCATCATCATGTAAATTTTGAATCCTAAGAATTTTTTAAGAAAGTTTAAACAAACTGCAAGATAAACGCATCATAGAGCATTTCTTCATTTGAAGTCATATTTGCCGCATTAGTGCAAGTGTTCAACAAAGAGTTAAAATTACTCATAAATTCTGGTTGGCTCAAATTAATTCTGAAAATATTGGGCGTAATCACGATATGCGTTGGTAACTGGTAAAGGGCAAAACTGGCAAAGTTTGCCAGAGGTATCGTGAGCGGAACAATTTTGGCCAATGGTAACATCTACTTTTGCCCCATTGGGAATGTCAGGGTTCCCTTAGTTTCGCCCTTCTGATAAGGGAAGTCCTTTACCAGATTTGCTTTTGCCGACTTTACCAGTCAAAATCGGTTGGTAAAGTTTGCCAGCGTTGGTAAATGAAGTTTCTATAGAAAAGTCCGGCAAATCTTGCCAGAACTGGTAAATGTTACCAACTTGCCAGGATTGCCCAGTTTACCGAGTTTACCAGCGCTATCGTGACTACCCCCATTTTATAAAGATCACTAATAATTTTCTTTTACGTTCTAAGGGTAAAATAGATTAAGATAATTAAGATTGATAAAGGAAAACTCTGAACAACAATAAGGTGGCGCGACGGTATTATACTCAATAGAAAACACCCGTAATCCCAACCTCTCCAGGTTACGTACTAAAGTAAGTACTCTCTCCTTAGTCACAGAACTATCAACCGTATGAAGCTCGATGAGAAGCTGCCCAAACGGTAGTCTATCAAAGTCCTTCATCATCTTCTCCAAACTTTTATATTCCGCTCCTTCCACATCAACCTTCAAAATATCAATGAACTTATGACCACGTTCGTCCATTAAAGTCTTCAAGGTCTTCACCGTAGGTCCATCGGTATCGCCCAACCCCATCTTCTGAAACTGAATCCTTGGATTGATAGGATTTATTGGTTTTGCAATCTGGTTTACGGTAGGGTCAAAGGCAAAGATGTTGCATTGAGTCATTTCCAGAACTTGCGCTTCAAATGATGAATCATCATTGACACCAAATGAGTAGACAGTACACTTGTAGTCTTTTAGAACTGTTCGTGTTCCAAGAATATGTAAACCACACACCCATTTACCTCCATCTCCAGTAGAACCGTTATTTCCTCCAACACGAAATAGCAAACCTGACGGGCACTTATATCCTGGCTTGTGTGATTTCCAAAAATTTTCCAAATCTAACGATAAGCTATCCGTTAAGTCAGTGTATGGTATGCTACGATAGTCATTGATTTCCAATTTTTGATTGATATCCCATTTTATAAATGGGAAAAGTCCTAATAGTACAAGGAAACTAATTGAGCTACACAAGATGATTCTCCCACGAAATCGGATGTAGTTTGAGTTGGACATTTTGGTCTAGACGAATAATTTCAATAACAAAATTCAGCAAATCACCTTCCAAGAATTCTTATTCAGATTCAAATACAAAATTCCCAG
>JAHZMU010001592.1:0-12114 GCA_027743725.1 Rambutsinella grinnellia
CTTGAAATCAAAGATTTGGTCAATGGTTCGACTGGCAATCCAAATAGAAAATTTCTTGGGAATGTTGCATTTTTTTACATCTACTCCTAATATTTTTGCAGCTCTACGTTTCGATAAAGTTGGAGCAGTCTTGTCTTTTTTTGTCTTAAGATTAATCATGTCATCGGCATTTGGTTCGTTGCAAGTTGGCACTTCCTCATTTTGAAGTTCATCGTCGTCTTTTGGCATATCCTCTATCACAGTAATTCCAAAAGGTTTAATTGCAGAGGAAGAAGGAATTGATCCTGTAACATCTTGAGACGCCGTCTTATTTACAGAGCCAGCAGTTTGCAGTTCAATCTCTGCTTCTGAAACGCCATAAAACAATATGCAGTTTTTGCATACAAAAGTTTCTTCTGAATCAGGGACATTAGCAAATTTTATCGCTTCTTCGCGGCTATAAAATTTGCAACCTGTAAATAGTAAATAGTTTAGTACAATTTTATTTGCTATCATTACAAATTATAAAATTTATGTAAATCACTATTTGTACTTACATAAGCTGCAGATAATCATTTTTGACTTGTATGCTTCAAAAGGCTTTGTCTCAGGTAAATTTTTGGATGAAAATATTTTTTCTTCGGTCATTGAAAGATCAATGGGAACAGATGAATCTTTGTCATCAACAATTATATTTTGGATACTTGTGTCAATTGTTTCAGATTTTTTTCCTGCCTTGGTTCGCCGTTTAAATGAAACGTAAGTATATCGCGATGTTATATTTTTGAACATTTGAAGTGATTTGATTTGTAAGTTGCTGGAAGCGCCTTTGGACTTTTCCAGCAAAGGAAAAAAGTGATGTGTTGGATCTCCTTGGTAGAAAATATTAATGGCCGGTACTAATTCTGATTTAGATGGATCCGCGTTGTAAACGTAAACTGAAGTCTCGTTATAAACGTTAATTTTTCTGTTAAAAGCTTGAGAAGCTATGAAAATCACATCACTGTTGCTATAAGCGTCTTCCGTTGTCAAACGTTTTTTCAGATCAAAAAAATCCATGTTGGTTGTTTCGAACATTGCTTTGATCTCAGCTTCGTGTTCTTTGAATTCATGAAGGACAAGCATTTTCACGTTTTTATGAAATGCTTCAGTCTTTAGTAGTGCTAACGAAAGTGTGTTCCAGAAACAATTACCTGTAATACAATCATTTCATAATTGTTAGTAACTTGTTTGGTAAATGGAGTGTTGTGTAAAGCAGGGTAATGCAAATACCATCTCCAGTTGCTTTTAGGGCACCAAATGCATCACTCAATTTTTCTGGCAATTTAGTTTCCATGCGTAAGTCGCGAAGATTTTCAGGGTAGTCATTAATTTCTGATGGCATGTCAGAATTAGTTTGAAATAAGCAAAGTATTTCTCTCAAAGTTGGAATGTTGGTCCTACTTTTGGTTACTTGTGGGAAACCCGGGCGATTTGTATCAGTGGCCAACTAGATAATTGTTTGCATTAAAAATTCTAATTAGATGAATCCATGCAAACATCCCACTTATGAATACTAGATAATAGAATAATTAATGAACCTGTTCTATATTCCGCGTTAAAACAGAGGTAAGACGATGAGCTTCCATGTGCGACAAAGCTGTTGGAAAAACTTCCTTTACGGAGGTAATAACTACAGATGCTATTGCGGATAAGGGCAATCGCAAGCCTCGCATTCCAACGGAAATATTAAGTAATACTTCTGTATTACTTTCACCGTCTCTATCATTTTCATTTGCGCCAAGATCCTTTTGAGGATCACTTGTCACATCTGGCTCCATTTAGATTTTGACTTTTCAACACTTTTTAATTTATATTTCAACAAAACATCTTTGCACCCAAATCATTTTATCCAAGCCAAAAAACCATTTTCAGAAACTTAATTAAATTAAAGTAGAACTTACACACAGACCTACTGTCTAGCAGCGAGAGATACTTCTCACAATTTTTTCATTGTAAAATCTAAAGTTATTTAAGAAGTGACATAAAAGGCCCAAAAAGTGTTTAAAATAAGGGAAAATGTTAATCTGTAAAAAGACAGAAGTCCTTGCGCATTTTACCCAAATTCTATTTTTATCTTAATGGGTAGAAGTAATTTGTGAAAGAAAAGGACTGACATAAAACTTGGTTTTTTAAAGAAATGAGTAAGCTTGTTCCTTAAATACGAGTAAATAAGGTACTAGAACTGAAAGTACTTATTTCACAAACCTACACCTTAGATTTGAAATGATTGGATGCGTAGACTAGAGAGTTGCTTTCTTAGAAATGTTAAAGTATTACTACAAACCAAATATAAAATTTTACTTAAACTTACAAATTTTGGAGTTAAAACAAGCCAACGGTATTTTCATAAACATGCGCATAACAGTAGAAAAATGCTGAAGACTTGTTAAATTACTTCAATGCCCTCGTCTAATAATTGGAATATTTTTTCTAGAAAATCACGCTAACTTGCTGCTAGAAGCAAAATGGCATCATACAAAAATTAGCATTTGAAAGAAACTATTTTTAAGAAATCTTCTTTTGTAAAATTTGTATTTGGGAATTATATTTCAAAAATAAGTAAATTGATGCGCTTTGTTTTTGCAAAATTGCTGTGAATAATTCCGCACAGGAAAACAATGTTTGCCTAGTCAATTTAATTATTAAAAAGTCATTTTGAGCAATTTTATGTGACAATTTAGCCTAAAGTAATATCCCGCTTTGTACAAAATCCAGTTTTGATAAACTTCCTCTTTGAAAAAATGCCTTTGTGATGTACATTTTGATTAGGATGAAATCTTGCCCTCAAAAATCTTGTTCTGTAAATATTGCTTTTAGAAATTCAGCTTGAAAGTGTCTCATGCGAATTAAAAAATTCGAAGAATGTCATGCCAGAGGTGCCAAAAGTGTGAAAACAAAATTATAGAGCTTTTTGTAAACAATTTGCGAGATATTAGGGGGCCTTTCATTTAATGAGATTATACGTGGAAAAATTAAAGGGATTTTTTTGGGAAAGGTGGGACGTGAACTGCATGCGGCAATAAATTATATTGAACAAAGCAAATTAGGCTTGTTATCCATTTTTCGTGTTTATTTCAATATATGTTAATATCAAATACTTTAATTTCTATTTAACAACATGTATGTGGAATATTAGTTATACAAGGGTCATACCTATCAGAAAACTGACTTTTCGCGTTTCAGAACTAGAAAACAATAAATTTTTATACCAAAGAGTGTGAAAATTATTATTAACTGCAACAAACCACATTTCGAGCTTACTTGATGAATTGTTGCGTCATGAAAAGTTATACGCTGAGATTTTCACAATCGTTAGCGCTAGGATAATTAGCTTTACTCTTCTGGGTTTATCAACAATTTATAAGTGCACGCAGCATTTATAGGTTGGTCTACCTGGAGGAAAATTCCTGAAATGATAAAAGATAGACTATCCATATTATGCATATAAAATGAATTTTAATATTTTTTCCTGGGGGTACGCAAATTTTTAATTTTATACCAGATAGTGTTAATACCGCAAGCAAGCAAAATTAAACATATATACCGATTTTCAACACGTATTTAATTAAATTTAAATATTTACTCTTAGTGGATTTGTATGCAGCATTAGTATAGGCAAGCAAAATTACATATTTACTCTGAATTTCAATCCATTTAAATGTTTATTGACTTTAACTTTAGCCCTTCTCTTGCCTAATACTTAAGTTAAATAGCTTATCAATTAAGTGCGATAACTCGCAGGCCGCAAAAATGCCAGAGACCGTTCCAACGTTATCGTGAGCACAACAAGTGTCTTCATGTTATAGACTGGTCAAACCTTTTGGCATGTTTGCGGCCCGGCCAAAACATGATTTAAATTTAACATGGTAAAATGGCCAAAATTTTGAATTAAAAAAAAAATACCGCTCAGATATTTCTTGACGGTGTTTCTTTTAGTTTGAGATTTGCAACTTTTGTAAGTAATCGCCCATAACACATTTATATTACTAATTGCTGAAAGCTGTTAGTAATTTAAACTGTGATTATAGCCATGTACTAGTGCCAAATTAAATACGGTTTTCGATATCGTGTTCTCCATCATTATATCATATTGGCCATGCGTCAACTGAGTTGTTTTGTAATTGAGGAAAATATGGCATTTTCAGTTGAGAAATTTTCCACCACCTGCTATGCGAATCAATTGAAATCACATACAAATATAAGCGTTTTAATAGAATGTCCGTTGCAATATTTTATAAAGATAGCCCTCTGCGTTTTTTGTACCAACAAAGGCCAAATTTTATTAACAAGAATTAAATCAAGTAATAACCACTCTTTAATCTTAGCAACTTTAAGAGACTTCGCTTTAATAAAACTCAAAAGTAAGAATAATTCCTGCTTAAAAAATTAGACAGCTGTAAATCTTTTTTGAGAAATTCAAATTGAAAATCTTGCTTTGAGACATTTTGTTTTGAGAAATTTCGCTTTGGAGAATCTCATTTTGTGAAATCTCGTTTTGAGAAATTTCGCTTTGGAAAATTTCATTTTGTGAAATCTCGTTTTGAGAAATTTCGCTTTGGAAAATTTCATTTTGAGAAATTTCGTTTTGAGAAATTTCGTTTTGAGAAATTTCGCTTTGGAAAATCTCATTTTGAGAAATTTCGTTTTGAGAAATTTCGCTTTGGAAAATCTCATTTTGTGAAATCTCGCTTTGGAAAATTTCGCTTTATGAGCCAAAGCGAGATTTCGCTTTGGAAAATCTCGCTTTGGAAATCTCGCTTTGGGAAATCTCGCTTTGGAAATTTCGCTTTGGAATCTCGCTCCAAGTTCACACTCATGACGTTCGCCCATAATGAAAAAAAGTCTGCTCCATACGATTTGAACCATTGCGTTTGATTACAATAAAATGCATGCAACAGCGTATTTGATTTTGACATAATTTCTCTCTCTGCTGCCAGATGGGCCGCGTATGAAATTCTCTAATTTTCGGAGTACAAAATGCAAACAAATTTTGGCTAAGTTCTTTTACACACAGTTTAAGTAATATTATTATTCCCTGCCTCAAACCAGTTTGCTACGCTAAACAAACACGTGAATTGAGCGTGCCTCAATAGCTGATGATTTAATAGAGAAAGAGAACGGTGACGTTCGCCCATAATGAAAAAAAGTCTGCTCCATACGATTTGAACCATTGCGTTTGATTACAATAAAATGCATGCAACAGCGTATTTGATTTTGACACTTGCTACATGATTCATTTGGGAGCTAGCAATAATTATAATTTATTATTCGAAGTAATTTTTGGATTTTCCAAAGGCAATAAAATTAGCAAAGAAATTTGTCTTCTGAATATTCAATCTTTTAATTATTTAATAGTGTTGCATGATCAGTTCATAACCATTCTTAAGCTTTTCACTTACCACGTTTCCACTCTGGAAATCAGTTATTCTTCAAGAGAGGAATTAAGATGCAGGCAATTTTAATACTTTCGTTGGCTTCCTTAGCCACGTCTTTGTCAATCCCGGTATTAAAATATTTTTGGAGCATTAAAAATTCGACATTTAAAAATAAATAAATTTCCTCTTTGCAGAGCACAAACCAAAACACGCTTGACGGAAGCTATTTAAACGTTGAATTTTGTCCTGTTGTCCGTTCTTTAAAGAATGAACAAGAGCTAGATTTCACTTACACAGAAGAAGACATAACAACATTGTTTGACTTGGCTTCAACCCGTTTCCATAAACTTACATTTTTTGCCGGATACAATACACTACCTGAAGTATACAATTCGACCCTAAAGCTAGCCGCAAAGTGGAATAAAGCAGCCATTTCAAACGGAAACCGGCCGTTAAGAATTTCCATATACGACCTGGGCATCCCCGATGACCCAGAAAATATACTAAATTTAATCTCTGAAGCAAACACGATCTATCCTTCTACAGTGGACCAAGTTATTTTAAACTTGAGCGTGAAGAAAATAGATTTTCAAACAACTCTAGAATTTGTAAAGTCGTTTCGGCATAAATTGCACAAATTAAATGTGAAATTGGGTATTTTATTTAATTATTATGAATGCGATATGTTTGACGAGGTAAAATGGGAAGTGGAAGGGGCATCTGAGACAGAGTTTCTTCCTCAACAACTTCCCAATTCAATTACTTTACCAAATACTACCCGTCTCATTCTAAACAATGCTGATTTTGCAATTTTTGGAATGCCAAACGTTTATGTTCCCAGTTTTATTTCGAGGGAGCCAAAAGAAACATTTGATTATCAAAATAAGCAGTTTGTCTTGTGTGAAGATGCTGTCTCCAGAGCTTTAGACAAGCCTATTAAAGTTCACATGAGGTTTAGGTGGTATAGCCAAGGCAAGGAATTTTACAAAACGCCTAGTTACTTAGCAACTATGTGGGAATTACTTGGGGATAAGGCGTTAAAAGAAGAGAAGGATGTTTTTGTAGCTGGAGCATTTGATACGCCGTTCATGGAGTTATTTGCGGATTCTTCGGAGGAAAAGCCAGGAAGTAGTGGGTGGTGGGAGTTGAAGGAAAAAAATGAAACGAAGATAAAGGTGGATGGGTTTGTGGAAAAATCTAGTTTGGGTTGAGGAGAGAGGTTATGTAAGCTGTAATTTTGGATGGATGGGGAGCAAGCAATTTTAATGGGCATATGAAATAAATTATGCATAATAGACAATTTATGCATAAGCTTAAAATTATCTTTAATTACCTTCTACTGAGAAAGTGACCAATTGCAGTTGTTAATATAATATTGTATAATTTTTAAGGTCATTTAAAAATACAATTTTAGAAATATTATTTACAATTATGCATTTACAGTTATATAAAGATCAATTTCATTCATGGACTGTTTGTTTATGCCTAATCCCCAAAACTGTCAGTAATATTAACCCCATTTCATTACTTGTCTTCTAAATGAATTTCAATTGACTGCTAAAATCAAACTGGTGATGAAATGATTTCAAGCCTTGAATATATTTTCGCATGGAATTTTCCCCGTCAATTTTAAATGATAAGCGTTATTATCTAAGTAATTTGTTAAACATAAGTGGCAATGATAACATCAATAATATTGACGTTAATTGATCTGTAACATACTTGAAAAAAATTATTCGCAATAACAAATAAAGTCATATAATGCGCACAAACAAGGACAATTCAAAATCCCCATATGTATTGCCGTCAACTCACATTTTTTATAATTACAATATTTTTTTTTTATAAATTTAGTTGCACCAGGTTCAACTTTCTGCGATCCATTTTCCACAAAATATTCAAATAAATTAAATCAGAAATTCTAAATTATAATTACTAGAAAGGAAACCGTTTTTACTACACAAAACTATCATATTTGATATCCTGGAAATTATTTGTAGTGGAAACTAAATATATTTTAAGTATTCAATTGTCCTTAATCAACAATAATGACTCTTTAAAATCTTCTTTTCAACATTCTATTATTCAATGTTTTAGAAATAAAATTGACATCTCCGGCTTTGGAATTCTAAGCTTTTATATTAAACAAAAAGAATCTTTTGAAGTATTTATTGTTACACGTAAAGAATAGTTAGACACGTCAGCGTAAGAAAAACAATATACGTTAGACACCTTTCTCTTGCTTCGTTTAAGGTTGTGACATTGCAGCTTCCTCAGCTAATGCAGAACGACTCGTCTGCTTTTCTCATAAAAACTCAAAAATGAAACTTGGATTGTACATTACCTGGCTTTTAATTAGCCTTGATTTCCAAGCACAGTTACTTGACGGTTTATCATTTCAAAACCTTTTAGCTTTAGTTGAGCCTTGCTCCTTGACATATCTTTACTTACACAAGCAATTGACTCTTGTTAATGCACCCAAACAAAATTGGGGGAGAGGTCCCATTTTAACCAATTTTATCATAAATAATCATTCCAAAATACAAAAATTTCCACCAAACAGAAGACGAAAACTATCAAAATGTATTACCTACTCCATCCTTTATTTTGACTTAGAAGATTATATATTTTTCCAAAATCACCAACCAATCTTTCCAGATTTTCTCCTGATTGCAAACGCAAACCGAATGAATTACAATCGAATAAACATCCTTTATTTGATCTCTCCGGGTATAACCGTGCTTGAAATTTATGGGAGAATGCAAGTTTTTTTCGTCTGCCTAACTCCTGAAGAGCTAATTCTAATAAAATCTGTGGATTCACGCTTTGCACTTGTAAAAGCGTGGACGAGGCTAAATTCAAACATGAGAAAAATGTCGCTTGCAGTTACATCAACTGTGGAAAATGTGTTTATTCCAAACCATTTTGTTTACAACGAATCCCAAATTTGCAGAATGTATGTAAAATCCACATACTTAACAGAGCCAATTATTTGCTGCTTTTTGCTTCTAGTTCAAAAGCAAAATCTGACATTTGAGCGTTACCCATCAACTTTAATCCCAGCATCAATTGTAGCAATATCTAACCTCCCTGATCCAAACGGAGACGTTGTACATGCGTATAAGCAACTTCCCTATGGAGTCCTTTTTTATCACTCAGGATACGTTGTTGTGTCAAGGGACATTACTCAATTCCAGGCGAGAACTAAGATTAACGGCATTATCACCCCGTTTGGTTGGGGCGTATGGTTAATTCTAGTCGGAGCAAGTGTATGCATAGCCCTTATAATAAGCGTCGACGTAACAGTCGATTGGACTAGTTTTAGAAAAGTTTTCATTGGCTTATGGCTCATTGTAATAGATCAAGCTGGGGATGAAGTAAGTAAATTGAAAAAGCATTCAGTTCTCTTCGTGCTATGGTTTTCCTGGGCAGGTCTTGCTATGATAATCTCAAATTGCTACACGGGAAGTCTTTTCTCCTCTCTAATTCAACTTCCTAACCCGCTAGTGCCGTATGATTTAGAAGACTTAGCTAAAAGTGGGATCTTGATGGGGACAGGTGAAGACTGTTGGAATGAAACTAGTGTGCTTGTTTCTTGTCTTCTGGACATGGCAATCCCACACATTCTCTCTGGAAAACTCAGCAGTAATACTAGTTTACTATTGAAAGATGTACAAAAGCGATTAGTTTGGTTCTCCAACAATCTCTATGAATTTATTGTGTCAATTCTGGCAAATAATTTGGCACAAACAGCCACAGGTAATATTAGCATGCCTAATACATATGCATTTATTGATTCACAACTTAGAACTGAGCTATTAGAAGATACCTTGCATAAGTTTAGCAATTCATGGACTTCCGGCAGGGTGGAAGTGCCAATATTTAATAATGTAGCACATAATATTTTAATTGGAAACTGCTTCTATGATATAATAGTACAAAGCATGTCGCAAATTGAGGCATCCGGCTTGGTCGCCGAATGGACGAATCATATGAGATCACAATTTAGAGCTGCTCATATCAGAGTTGTATTTCAGAATTTGGAGAAAATGAAATACAAATTTCCATTTGAAGACAAGGAGAAGCATTTATTTGAGTATGGGCAACTCAGAAAAATGTTTTTATATTGTACAGAAGACTGTGCAAGTGTTGACACTGCTTTAGATGAATTTGTACCAATTCCAATTCAGGTTTTTGTTGGAATTATGATCTATTGGGTAATATGCATGGGAGGAACTGTAGCAGCTTTTCTTTGCGAAGTTGGTGCAAAAAACTGGATAATTTTAATCAAGTATTGGAACGTAATTAAGTATGATATTAGTCTTTGTCTATTTTAGAAAATTATCCTTTTGTAAACGAAAATAATGTCAAATAAATTTAAATATTCGAAAATTATTTTATATTTTAATTTAATTTATTGTATTTCTCTGCACCGGGTAAGTTACAAATTTAGAATTAAATTTTATAGTATCAACAAATCATTTAAGGTTTTTTGTTTGTACAATTTTGTTAAAGTCCTTTCCAATTATGGATTTTATTATAAACAGTGCACAGTCCTTTTATGTCTTTTAAGATCTTGTTTATGCTTAAAAGACGAATCACACCTATCACAATGATAACCTTTGTAGTCAGTGTGGGTAAACATGTGCCCTCTTAGAGTAGCCTTTGTAAGAAACTTTTTCTCGCAAATCGTACAAGACACCTTCTTTCCCACATGAACCTTAAGGAAATGGAATCTCCTGTGATAATTAGAAACAAACCGCATTCCACAGCCGGGGCTTTGGCACTCGAAGTGAAGTTCACCCGTGTGCATATTAATGTGTCTGTTGAGAGTTACTTTATATAGGAACAACTTGGGACACATTTTACACTTGAATACTTCCCTTGGCTTGCCATGAGCCGTCTTGTTATGAGTGGAGAGTGACCTTTCTTCCCGGAATTCTTCTGGACAGCTGCGGCATAAATATGGTCGTTCTTGGGTGTGGCTGGGCAAGTGACGCTGGAGGGTAAAAGGTTGTGAAAATTGCTTCTCACAAAATAAACAGGCGAATATTTGAGCTTTCTCCAAATGAATATCCCTCGTATGATTTTTCAGTCTTTTAGAATTGAGAAACCGCTTTCCACACTTGCCACATTGAAAAGAATATTCTTGATCTTGATGGATTAGTTTGTGCTCCAAGTATAATTCTTTTGTAAGGAAGCTCTTGGGACACTTGTCGCACTGGAAACGTTCACGTTTTGAGACATGCGTTTTTAGGTGAGAAATCAAACTGTGTTTCGTGCTAAGCATTTTATCACAGATATTACAACCATATTTCTTTTTCTCATGAACAGATATTTTGTGATGGCTTAGATTTGAGTTAGAGGTAAAGCTCTTGTTGCAAATATTACAAGGAAATGTTTTCCGGCTGGTCTTTGTGTGTAGCCTTTCATGCGTTGTGACATAATCAGGATTAGCGAATTTCTTTCCACAAAATTTACACGCAAACCTTTTCCCTTTATTGTGACATCTAATATGTCGCATGATGTATGTCTTTAGGAAGAATTTTCCACAAAGATGACAGTCAATTCCTTCTCTTTCATCGCGGGATCTGTGGGTCTCTAAATGAATTTTTAGAGTTTGCTTTGATTTTACTTCTTGTGGACATTTAGGGCAAAGATATGGAGTCTCGTGGGTATGCTTCCGGCAATGCACTTCTAGCTCCCGTTTGCCAATACAATTGCGATTACAAAACAAACACTTCATTTTAACTGGATCGATTTGCTATATAGTTCATTTTAGCAAATTACGACCTCATAAAGTTTTAAGATTTTGAAGTTTTTTAAAATAATTTGCCTCAAGCGAAAGACTGAACAGTATCTATTTATCTCTTAGGAAAGAGCAAGCGTACTAGATGGCTTCCTTCAAAAGTGGTATTCTGTTAGTGTAAAAGAAAAAAAATATCGAAAAATAGCTGAAGCCCGTCTTGCTATGCTGGACAAACACGTGAATTAAGCGTGCATCAGAAGTTGATGCTTTGATAGAGAACGGTGAAGGTTTTCGCTTCATGAAAATAAATCTGAGCGTTTGCTTCATGCAATGCATTGGATAGCATAATCACTTTTTTGACACTTGCTTACATGAATTGATTTATTTGTGTGCTAGCTAGAATTATAATTTATTATTCAAAGTAATTTTTGGGTTTTCCGAAGGTAATAAAATTAGCAAAGAAATTTCCCTTCTGAATATTCATAATGTTTAAATTTTTTAATGGTGTTGCATGATCAGTTATATAATCATTTTTAAGCTTTGACATTTTCTTCGTTTCTTTGCTGGAAATCAGTTATTCTTCAAGAGTGGAATAAAAATGAAGTCAATCTTAATATTTTCGTTGGCTAGCTTTGCCTCGTCTTTGTCAATCCCGGTATAAAATATTTTTGAAGAATAAAAATCAACTTTTTAAAAATTATTTAATTTTCCATTTTGCAGAGCACAAACCAAAAGGCACTTGACGGAAGCTATTTAAACGTTGAATATTATCCTTTAGTCCGTTCCTTAAAAAATGAGCAGGAACTGAATTACAGCTACACAGAAGAAGACTTAACAACATTGCTCGACTTAACTTCAACCCGTTTTCATAAACTTACAATTGTTGCTGGATACAAAACACTACCAGTAGGATACAATTCGACCCTGAAGCTAGTCGCAAAGTGGAATAAAGCTCACGTTAAACCAATA
>JAHZMU010001593.1:0-19700 GCA_027743725.1 Rambutsinella grinnellia
TAATCAAAGGACTATCTTCAATTTCAATCTGGTTGGGGAGCGAGGCTTTCCAGACGGCTTGACTGTTGATGCAAATGGGAATGTGTGGATAGCTTGCTTTTCAGGCACCCAAATTATTCAGCTGGATCCCAACACAGGTCAAAAGATGAGGGCGATTGAGATGCCAACTAAGGTTATAACGTCGATGACATTTGGAGGCCCTAATTTAGACGTTATATATGTAACGTCAGGCACTGATTATTTGACTGATGCAGAGAAAAGGGATCAGCCAAGTGCTGGGTCACTTTTTACAATTACTAATGTAGGGGCGAGGGGTACAGGGCCTGGGAATAGTTTTCGGATGTGAAAGTTGCATTTTTAAAGATATGAATAAATACTGTTGGAAGTACATATTTACATGAGTGTATTACGTTATCAGTTTGTGAGCTGAGGACAAAGAGGGAAGTATAGTTGTTGTCAAACTCATTATGCTAATGTTGATATCAAAACCTCGTTAATCTTTAAATGCACGAGAGTGGATTGGATAGAGTAGATTTTTAAACTCTGAAAGTGCTGAGATTTGAGATGGACAAAAATCGGAGCTTTGGTTACTTTGGGAATATTGTTGATTGGTGCATATGCACGAGGAAAATATATTTTGAGTTGCAAAAGCATAAAATACTTTTATTTAGGTGGAGACGTGCACATTTTCAAGGACAATTTTGAAGTGTTGATCGTGACGGAAGAAAATGCTTGACCCTGTACACCGCATGCCGAGTTTGAAAAGCTGCATGAGGAAGCGGATTTAATCTGTCAAAACTTGATTTTTTAGATTTTTTTTTTTGGAAAATTTTAGTTTAAAATATTATATTTTACACAAGAATTTAGCTGATTAAAAATTAAAGAAACACATAAATGATGATATGATATCATATTACATACTAATGTACCTATTCGCAACTTTGCCTTAAGTACTTTTTAAATCATTTAATAAAATTATTTAAAACTTCACAAACCTAATAGCTTACGTGCACTAAAATTTAAAAATATTTATTTACCTTTGGATTTAGATACTCCAGAAAATCCTGCTTAGCTCCTTTTGTTCTTTAGGTGAACTGATTATAGGAGAAGGTACTTTGGGCTATTTTAAGACAATGAATTTAAAGTAAAGCTCAGTAAAATCGAGAAGCGTCCTTTAAAAAGCTACAGTTTTCTGAGAAAACGTTTCTCTTCCTGCTTTTGGCTTGCATGTATTATATTTAGACCTCTTCTCTTTCAAGTATTGAAATTAGTTTTACTCCAAAACTTGACTTGTTAAGATATTGCCATATTTACTCTTAGCTTACCAGTTAGCAGTTAGAAAAGACATTTAAGCTATGACGACTCCTTTCCAGCTTTTACTACCTCTTATATTTGTCCCGTTGCTTGAAGCATTCGACAAAATTGAAATTAGGACTGAAATTGAGACTTATTTTGAAGTAGAGGTTACAGCAAAAGTTTTTCGAGTTGCTAAAGATGAATCTAAAGTAGTTTTGGTAAATGAAAAAGTTAATTTAAAATTTAAGCTGTAAAAAAACTAAAATTTATTTTAATTTAATTAAAAGGAGGCGACGATGGACAAGCCATTATTTCCACCTTACGTGGTTGGTTACACTGCGGAAATGAATATGACTTATGCAAATGGTCAACGTAAGTATAAACATTTAATCCATCTTGTATTGATAGTTCTAATTAATTAATGACAAAATTCCCCTATCAGTTACATTGAGAATTTCTCTCATTGACGAGCTATTAGAATTTCAATTCCCAGTCACTGTGGAGGGAGATGGATTACTTGTTTGTACGTCTCAGAATAGCGTATCTGCTTCGATGGTAAGAGTTTGCGTAAAAGTACTTTTGCGAAATGGAAATTAACTACAGTCGAACTTCCGTAAGAACAAACTCCCTAAGAGCAAAACCTCCTCTGGAGCAATCCGTGTTTGACCATGGAGAGAATTTACATGTAAAAGTGCCTCTATAAGAACAAACTCCTTACGAGCAAAACCCCCTTAAAAACAAGGGATTTTACCTTCCGGAGAGGCATTTTTACCTCTGTATGAGCAAAATTGCCAAAAACGAGGCTCTTTTTGGAAAATATTTAAACAAATTTATCTCATTGCTTCTTAATTTCTACATTGAAGCGTTCCAATATAGTTGTGGTAATATAATTTTCATCTTAAAGTTGCAATATAGAAAATATTTTATAGTTTAACTTTTCGCGCCATGATTTTTTTGCAAAAAACTCTGTAGGAGCAAAATTTTGCTCTAATAGGGTATTTCTGTATGAACAAAACTCCCTAAGAACAAGAAAATATTGCTTCCCGTGGTGTTTGTTCTTACGGAAGTTCGACTGTAACATGTTAAACTTTTTCTTACGTTTCTTGAATGCGTGCCAAAAATACTAAAATTGCTTTTCCTTTATATCATTCTACGGTGAAAGCGGAACAAATTCGGGCTGAATGATTTTATAATGTACGTAGATATAAAGTAATATGATAATTCCTTTTATAGGTAATTACTCGTAATCGGTAAAAAGCGCGCATTTCTATGCGGCGAAACAAGTTAGGTTACGCACTAGCAAGTAAATCCCATACAAAGTTGTAGAAAAGATGCTTTCCAACGTGTAAATATCAATAAATATCCTATTAAGTGCGTGAGCATGAGCAAGTAAAAAGGGAAAGCACAGTTTGCTTTGAATGGTATGCATTTATTAGCGTCAGTGTCTGAAGATTGGATTTCGAATGTGAATTTGCAACTTTTGCAACTCAATTTTAAGCTTACCATTTTCGTTTGTAATAATTGTGATGACAAAGAGGTAATACTCATATTTGTCATCAAACACTGTAAAATGCTCATATCTACAACATTCTACAACTACATCAAATGTAAAGTAATTAAAGTATAAATGAGGAATGGATCGAAAGACTTGATGATACCGTGCATTAATTTGTACTGAATAATGGTATGAAAGTAATGAACAAAAAGAAGAATTTAATTAATAAAAAGGACAAACCTTGCGTAACGACTTTTCGGACGAAACGATAAAATTTTGTTGAGTAAAAAACAACACTTCCTGAAAAGCAGCAATTTCTATCGCCACTGCCGTCATTCACGAGTTTAAAACGAACTATTAGAATTCCTTTGAATTCCTCCTAGAAAAGAAATATAAATCTGAGCAAATATCTGAGCACTTTCACTTTGTTTAAAAATTTGATTCAAATTCAATGTGTAATAGATGATATCACACATGAACAACAATACTGTAAACTTGCTCAAAAACATTAGAGTCCACAAAAGAAAAACTTGATTCATGCAAGAAAACTTTCTTCGTTGCTCCATTTGTTTTGCTTTCGCTTCAGGACTTTCTCTTAGACTTTGCTTCTCTCTTATTCTCTAGCAAGAAAACATTTTTAGCATCAAGTTTTTACGTGATCAAAACAAAATGGATCGTTTACAATTTTGCACTTTCATATGTATACAAAAATTTAATTAGAGGTAAAAAAATATAGATTTTAGTTTGAGAACTCTATAGAAGGAACCTAATATAGTATTAAAAAGTTATCAGTAAAATCTACAACGTTAATGGTGCTCGCAAATATGCTTACTAACCTGAATTTAATTAATTTGTTATGCAATAAAAATATGTGTGAGTGCGGCTAACTCTCCTATTGATAAGGTTTTGAATCATCTCTCTCCTAAGCCAAATTGTAAATTAGGGAAAAAGCTCATTCAATCAATGTTGTGATGTTTAGTCAAGTTAGTGCGGATGATTAATCGAGGTTTTAAATTATAATTACTAATTACTACACCCTTTCACTATTACCGTATTTAAATGTAAATTATTAACTATAACACGATTATAAAGTACTTTAACTATGTCTATGTACGCATCTCATACAAAATTATCATTTTAATCGGATAAGGCTACTACGAAATAGAATATTTATGACTAAACCTAAGTCTGTCTAACCTTCATAAAATATTTGGCGAGTGAGGAAATTGATGTGATGTTCCTTTCTCATTTTGTATGCAATCATTATACTTTCCGTAGCTTTTACCTGTTCTTTAAGGGAAATCTCTTGTGATGTTGTTGGCCCTTGATGTTTAAAATATTTAAATGGGTAATATTGCACAAGGCCATTTCATTTTAGGAGATGTATTATTAACCTTTCTATATTTACTCTGTAATATTTTCCCTGAGATAGCCCTTGAAAGGCATTCCCTACTTGTTATTCTGATTGTGAAAGTTTCAACATGTTCTGGCTCCGGGATACGTGGCGAAAAAATTGGTACAAGTACCCTCTCCTTTCTTTCTTCTTTTTACCTTCTATTCTAGTAGTTTAGCTTTTAAGTCAAGCTACCCAGGTAGATTGTTGAGAGTTATTTGTCAAATGTATGAAAAGTGTAACATTATAAAAGCTATGTTGATACAGTTTGACTGTGACATTGAGAAAGGAAATAAAAACTGTTCTGTTCACTTGTGTAAATATGGGTAAAAGTTGGAGAAGCTTCATCATTGTCACAAGCATTGTGGCTGAAGTTCATATGGCGGTGGTGGTCCTACGGCTTTCGATATGACATAGTGGCGATAGTGGGGAAGTTTTTGACACGAGGGACAAATATCTTTTCCTAGTTTCGAGCATGTCGCGATACGATAGTGACGATATAGAGTAAACAAAAGGATCTGCTTTCACCATCCAAGTACACATTACTAACCAAAAGCAAAAAATACTTTCCAGTTTTAGTTGGGGTACTTTAGTCGGCTCAAGTTTAATATTTTGATGAAGGCCTTCGTAGCAACTCTCTTGTGGATAACCTCCTCTGAAGTGGATTATCACGATGATATTATAAAGGTAGAGCAGAATGAATCCTTTTGTTGATGAGTGAATTCATCATTATTGCTTACTAATTCATTATCCAAATTTTCTCTCCCGAAAAGGATCGCTCTTTGCATTAATTTCATTAAAGTCAATATTCATCAGTGAATCACGTCTGTCCTTGTCTCTTTTTAATTTACTCAAGACGCCCAGAATTTAGTAGATAACATGTGGGAAATGGGCGTGAATTTTCAAGTTGCTTTCACGCCAACTAAATATAAGCAGAAATGTGTGAATACATTTATTAAGGACTGTTTGAAACGCGTGATATCCTTCAGCAGTTTGCGGATTGTCCATTCTCACGTAAAGATTGTTGATATGAACGCAGTCATACTCTGAGGAGAAAGGCTAACCAAATAGGGAAACATGTCCATGTCCCTTCCCCAACTTGTCTTAAGAGGAACAAACTATGTGAAAAGCTAAAGCAGAAAATTTTTAGGTTTTCTGTGAAGGAAAGTTTAAAGGGTTCACACTGTCATTATATTATGTGGGCTTTATAAGTATGAATAGAGAAACACTTCACATCCCTTCACCAAGTATAGAAAAGGCTTGGTGTTTGCGAGAGTGAAAGTAGGCCGAGGACGAGGACACAAAGTAAGGGAAAGTGTTCCCGCGTAGGTACGACCACACGAGTCGGCAAGCAACCAAATTTTGTGAAGTGCAAGCTTATCACCACCACATCAATTGGGTAAGTTCTGCAGTTGATATTGGCCAAGCCTAGGAGCGCCTATTGCTGAGGGAAAGTAACACAAAGTCAGCAGCCTCATCAGGACAAGCAGCTTTCAGAGAGAAATGAAAATTTTTATGGGTAAGCAGTAGGGAATTGTAACAAGCTTTTGTTAAATGCAAATGGAAGACAGAAGGACTGCGAAATGTTTCAAGCTGTAAAATGATGATCTACAAGAGAAGATCCCGTTTCCGCATGAGTTACTCCATAGCCATGTTACGAGTATGAGCTTCCAGAGATGATTGTATTGAGGCGAAATTTGATATCTGTTTTGTAATTTATAATACCGCGGGAATCAAGCTTAATCTCATATAAAATGGTGAAATTTTCCCCAATATATGAAATAACTGCTTTGACATATCGCTTACAGCTGGCTCTAGTTTTCCTAAGGCCCTTCGCATTTTTCCAATTTCAACAAAATGAAATCTGCAGATCGCGTTTCAAAAGTATTAAATTACAAATTAACTTTTTGGAAAGCTTTCACCACCATAATTGATTGAAAGGTTGTAGATGAAGGGTCACAAATCTCATGAATTTTATGAAATGGATGGTTGTAATTTTATAATGGAAATTCTAAAAATCTGGGAAAAGTTTTGGACGGAAGTTGTAATACTTTTTACTTAAATTGATGATGGATGGAATGGGAAATGGTAATTTGAACAGGAAATGTAGGTACTACCTTAGAATAAAGTTTGCAGGTTTCCGTTTCCTGTTTTTTGCTTTAGCTTTTTCATAATTAAATAGAGTAAAATTGATCCACTCACAACTGTTTTTTTTGTTAAATTGTTATAGTCTTCTTGGTAGGAGCACAAAAATATTTTGCTTCAAAAATAAATTCAACTTTCACTTTCGGATTAGATATAACCTTCTAAATGACAAGTAAAAGTAACCTGTGATGAATCGTGGAAAAGATTACTCGGGAAAAACTTAACAATGTGTGTGTTACGGTAGACATAATTGTTCATGGAAAGTGATAGATGAGAAGTTGTAAAGAAAAAGTTCTAAAACTAAAGGAAGAATCAAGGACGGAAAAAGAGGACCGAGTGTTTTGCAAATCCTTTCATGTTCATGACCATAACCATTAAGTTTCAGCATGAAACAATGCAATGAATTCGGAGATGTCTTTCAAGCTATTTTATAGGAAGATTTAATTTGCATCTTTAAAAATTAGATTGTTAGTGGCATGATGAAGAATTGTTAGTGAAAATGAGCTTTGTCTTTCGTTAGAAGTCTGTAATAAATAAATAAATATTGACATTTGCATTTGAAAGAAAGACGAAATGAAATGTTAGGAAATTATAAGTAAATAAATATCACATAATTGCAAAAAGATAGCATCTACTTCGAAGAAGAAAGATGTAATTAATTTTTACAAAGTATCGATACAAGAGCCTAATCAAACAATTTAGTTCAAGGAAAAGTTGCGCAATACGCTCTTAATTGAGTGTTTTATCACAAGTGGATGATAATTAATTTGTGTTTTTCTATAAAACTAATTGGGACTAGGACTAATTGGGATGGCAGACAAAGAAATTAAGAGTAAGAGCATCCCATTCCGACGAAACAAAAATAGAGTAATTATATGTAGATGTAAAAGTCACTTATCAACTATTTCTAGCCTCTTCACCCGACCTTGATTTGACTCTGACTCGTGTCTAGATGTCATTCCTTATTAACCAGCTTGGGCCTTCAGTGTCTTCTGAAGAGCTCTAGCAATAGCAGCAACTCCCCTCAATGTTTCCTCCCCAGTGGGTTGAATCTGGGATGCGGGCAGAGCGAATCCGTACGTCCCTTTATCTCTCAACTCGAGAGTATATGAATATTTTATTCCAGCACTTCCTGAAGAAAACATACATAGTTTAGTGAGAAACTGGACTAGACGGACACGAAAAGCGAATAATTGATGATCTTTCCATCAAAATAAGGCGCTTTTGTTCCCTAATTGTTACGAGTCTCAACACTCATATTAATGTATAATGATGATAGTGGTCTGATTCCAAGCTGGGAGAAAGCAAATGTTAATTTCTAAAAATTAACTTAAAATAGTTACCCTTGGCCCAGTCATCGCTTCCTCCTGCAGCTTCATAAAGAAGTTCTGGAGCTGACCCTACTCTATAACTAGTTCCATAAGTAGAAGCCAAGGCTTGAGCTCCATGATATGCTAAGCGATACATTTCATTATAGTCAGAAGCCCTTTGTCTGGTATAGCTCCAAGGTAAAAGCCATAATTGGGAGTAGGAGTGGAATGTCAAGAACATTTTGATTTGATTCCTTCTAGCTAATACTGCATTAGCAACAGCAGCCGTCTCGGGTTCTGAGAAGGCACGAGTGCCCCGATAGATATCGGAACAAGGATCGTTTGAAGTTCCAGCGCCGCCCCACTTGTAGCCCCAATTGCGGTTAGGATCCACTCTGTAAATTCATCAAATTATCTTTTTAGTTTTAGAAAAATTCTCTGAACTGTTACAGATAATCTGTTACACGTTTTACCCGACACAACGAGATCCACTATTGCGGCTTCGGGTTTTACGCCACATTCGATCTAATTTGATTTTATTCAATTAGTGGTCGAAACTTTATAAATTTTCTCATTAACTTTTTTACCTCCTGTGTGAGTATCTAAAAAATAAAACAAGTTAGAACCCATTTCCTATTCAAAGTTAAAACTATAAATGTAAAATTGCTTACATTCATAGCCGTCCACATTGATTATTGGTCTAAAATATCCAAAGTTTACAACAGATTATTTAATAATGGAAATGGAATGGAATTTTGTGAATTTAGAAAACCTTACACAATATACCAATCGAACGTATCTACCAAATCCTTGTAATCATTATCCGTGATTAATTTATGCATAATGTATGTAACAGTAGCAGGGCTTATCCATTCCCTAGCGTGAATTCCTCCATCTACATAAACCATTTCATTCCACAAAAATTGACCCACAATATATTATTTAGCTCTTTTCTATCAAATATTTTAGCTTGCCAAGCCAGATCGCAGGCTTATTTCCTCTTCCGTCAGAAATCTTAACAAGGCCAATTTCCCTTCCTTCCGTTGATCTCCCGATAGATTGATATGATACGAGATCATCCCGATTTGCTTGTTGTTGGACGTAATTCATTATGACTATAGAAAATAACATTCCAATTACTTCTATGGAATTTCACATGATTTTAGCAAAAATCACCATTATATCTGTGATAACGATTCCAGCTCATTGTCGTCGCCTGTTTCTCCACAAACTCGACATCATTCTGGTTCTCAAAGAGCTTTTCCACATCATCCACGATTGTAACGTGTTTCAATCCCATATCCCTAAAGGTTTCCTTAAGTACCGAAACCTTTTCTGGAGAAGCCATGATATCAACAGATTCATTCAAGGCTGGATACTTCCAGAATGAAATGTCTGAAATATTAATTGAATCCGGTAAATCCTGACCTTCCCTAATAATTGATAAGTCTTACTGTAAAGAGTAAAAAAGCCTTACCCTCCAAACCATCAAACTCCATTAGCTTGTCAATCACATTTTTATCCTCTAAAGGTTGAGTTCTAAAGACCTTATACCCCACGTAAGACTTTTTCACCTCCAAACTATCCTCTGACATGGGACTTGCTGAGGCAAGCACGAGTTGAAGTGCTCCCAGTAGGACCAAAGGAAATAGGCTTGGAGACAGTTGCCTCCTCACCAATCCATTCTTTATCATTCTAAAATTCAAGGATTATTCCTGCTCTCCGTCTAGCAATCTCCTGCGCCCAATGATGGAACTGATGGGTGACACTCCATTTTTATCTCTTTTTATAGATTGTTTAGGTTAAAGATAAAATTGTTTTTTTGTCGTTTTCTCGGAATAATCAGTGTGAAGGGAATGATTATTGTTGGGATTTTTAATAATAGAAAATTAAGGTGGCAGATGGCTCAAATTGCATTTGGTATAATTCCAGGTTAGAATTGGTACTTGTTACGTGTCATATTAGTGCTATTGTCTCAACTATTATGTCTAATGATTCCATTTTTGTTATGTCAATTAGGCCAGACTATGCCATTATACCAATTAGAAAACTTACGCTCACAACATACTCCAATTCAAAACTAGCAGGTCGACATCACAATTAATGAAGAGGTGAAGGTCATGAATACTGAATACTAATGCATTTCGAAGGTAAAAAGTGATAAACATTAATATTATGTCATAAAAAATTGCAAGTTTATAAATAATCGAGTTCATGAAAGATGTTCGGAGACATGATAAAATGGGTATAGCAGAGCAAACGCAAAATCTCAATCGGTTTTCCAGCTCAATCTTTGTTTACTTTTCGCAGCTACTTGACCTCACACCACGGCATTTTTGCAGCTCTTATTATGTAATCTCGCAGCATATCACCGCATTCCAACTCCTTATCTCTTGCATTTTATGATGGAATTCTCCTCAAAACACGTAATATGAATTACAAGCCTATTATGTCAGTTTCAATGCATCCATTAGGCAGCCTTCCCACAATTCATTCTTTTCCTAACAACTTTTTTCTTAACAAAAAAATGCCCATCTCATACCTGTTTAAAAAGATGGAAAATCACACTCATGTCATGAATCGTGATCCCGAGGAGCATGACTCAATGTCGTAAAGTCAACCGAAATACATTAAGGAGCAAGTCAAACAGATCAACTTTTCCCTTTTATCTCGTAAGCTCTCAGAGGATTAATATATTTTAGGCCAAGCCAGGTATCTCTACCTGGATGTTTGTTGATAGGAATGGTGAGTAAACACTAGTCAACCAGCGGCCATAAAATTCCAACCAAATCTTTTGTGCTCAAATGCAATGGAACGCAATACCTTGCAACAAGTCAACAATGCACTTGTTCACCCTTTAAAAACTTTCGAAGCTCTAGCACATCTTCCCTCATTGTTTTTTATATCCCAATTGAATAAGCAGGTGTGTTCTTCCACAATTACATTATGATATTATGATCATCCTTATTTGTCCATCTGCATCCCTCTAATAACCTCAGCCACAGGTGAGAACTTCCATGCATTTCAAATGAGTAATGAATGTTTTACGTGATATACCTACAGTGTTACTGATGAATGGTCATGATCACAATCGTCGACATCCTGTCTGTTTACAGACTTTTTTCGCTTCGAGCTTTTTAACTTCTCCATTCACCTTTTTTCTCGATTATCCCTACTCATTGTTTAGTTTAATAATATTAGAGAGAGAGAGAGTAGAGTGAACTGTGCCATTATTGTCTATGTCGTGGGCCAAGCCTGTCGCAATCATCACCATCGAGTCGAGTCCGAAACCCACTCCATTTCTCATCCCATTATAGTAATTTTCTCTTGAGAACTTTATATTATAAGTGACCGCTTGTAAGAAATAATATTAGTAAACTTGTTCAGTGATCGGAAGAGGATGATGATGGTGGATGAAGAGGATTTTTTATAAAGTTACCAACGTGGATTACCGTGTGCCATAAAAAACTTAGCGAAATTAGCTTATATGAGGGAATGAACTCTTCTTTTAGTGCTCGTGATTTATTTCTCTTCTAACAAAATCATTTCGCCATTCTCTCTCCGAGCAATCCCAATAGTCTATCCATGTCGTTTTGACTAAAAGTTGCAAGTTTTATCTCAACTGATAATAGAGGTTTAGGATAAGACGCGTTTGTTGCCAAACACGATAGGACAATTTTGGGTGAGATCATCATTGTCATCATCCCTTTTATTTTTTTTTCTACTGCGAATATTGCATTTCCATTTTTTTCAACCAGCTTATAAGGACCGTTTATAAAGTGCGAAAGGAAAGTTATTTATGCTAAGAAATTTGTCAGTAAAGAGTGAATAGTCAGGGGATTTATATTTTTATAGTTTAGCCCCAGACGTGATTTTGTGACCGAGTAGATCAGACTCTCAGACATATCATATTCCATATACAGAAGTATATGGGGTAAAGTTATTCGTATGGAAATGATGATTTCATGAGGTTGCAACTTCTCGCCAAGTGGATTTACTTGAGACATTTAAAAAAAGCCTTATGCATGAGCCAAGACGGATATGTAATGTAATAAGTTGTGGGATATTTTTAAAAGGGATTTGTTACAAGCCATTACCTATTTGACTTTTAGTGTTGAGATAAAATTTCTGCATTTTGGATCACACATCATCGCATGCAAAAAAACGGTAGGCAGAATATTGAGACGGTATATCCATCGTCAAATTGTTTTAGTGCAAATAAATGAACACGGTTGTGTTAGAGTTCGGCAAATGTGTTTGAATAGTGATCCGTAATTACGTCCAGCGGTTGGCTGGTGTGGAGAGCAAAGTGCAAATAAAATGTGTGGAATTGGGGAAGGCCGATGATTTTGGATGAGGTTTTGGGAGATAGAATTTACTAAATTGTATTTCTCTGAGATGGCGGATTTATCTAGGCGAGCGGCATCCCTGTCGCATTGCTTATCAATAAGAATGAAATCGGTGCTGTTAATAACGTTAATAATTTTAAGTGAAACTGTTCCTGAGCCAGAGGCAGCGTCATCTTCTGCTTCCCACTCGGCTGCAGCTACAGCCCTCAGCCACAACAGATTATATAGCGACAGTACTCTAAGGAAAAAATATGACCCGTATGATGACGACTTCCTCGACTTTGAAAAGGATTCAGGAAGCAATAGTGCGATCAAAAGGAATCGTAACAAGGACCACTTTGACTCGAGAGAGTTGGAAAGAGTTGGCAGTGCTAGTGGAAAGCCATTGGGAGTTAATGCAAAAGAAAGCCTTGTAGACTTCAGGGATGATACTGGATGCCCACCAGAGTTCCAGGCTTTGTGTAAATGCGATTATGACTTTCTTGAGCGATTGGGGAAGAGATACGTTGTAAATTGTACAGGTGCTGGATTTAGCTCAGCGCAACCATTGCAAAGTCTTCCGCAAATCACGGAGGTAAAAACATAAAACAAAGTAATAAAGTTATAATTTCTCTAACTACTTTGATACATTTACAGGCACTAATTTTCACCGGAAATAACATTCCAAATCTTCCCATCAACCTATTTGGGACAAAGAACACTTATCCAGATCTTATCCATATCGATTTAAGCAGCAACGGTATTACAAAATCATCAAAATGAAATTTAAAAAGTCATTTTCCAACAAAGACCTTTTTGTCTTTACAGGTATTGAAACCATATTGGGCCGAACATTTCACAGAGTGAATGCGACGAAAACACTGATTCTGAATAATAACCAAATTTCCCGTTCGACACTTCAGGTTCATAAGAGGATATTTTCCAACTTTGTCAACCTCGAGTCTCTCCAGCTATCTCATGCATTTGAGCCGAATCCCAAGTAAGTTGAAATATATAACAGCATTACTCTGAAGGCCATTATGAAGAGTGTGCGAGGAAAAATGATTTGAACTCAATCATCAAAAAATGTATGCTTTTCAGCCTACTCATTGATCTCTCCGAAATCTTTATCGAATCGAATCTCACTCAACTGGAGAAAATACATTTGGAGTTGAACGGCATAGACTATATCAACGAACCAAGGGTATTCTGTGACCTCCCTTCTTTGATGGATCTTCACTTGTCGCAAAACATTCTTTCTGATTTGGATTTAGACCTAACATGCATCAATAAAATGCGTTATGTTGACCTAACTTACAACAAGATAAAAACTATTGGAGAAAATAGTGGAGTTTGGAAACTCCTTCATGAGAAGAATCATAAAGGGGGGCAAATAAATATCAACTTGTGGAACAACCCATTCGATTGCGATTGCAAACTCGATCCATTCATCCACTTTTTGCAGAACTGGACAAAAATTAATCCGGATTTGATGCAGATGGGAGATGCTTTAACGTGTGCGGAAGGTTTGCCTAAAAATAATACTGGAAAGTATTTAATAAACGTTAAACAAACAGAGTGTCCCGTTCTTCACGCTTCTGATTATGGATCTACGGCGGTGTCGGTAATTGCCTGGATTCTGGGGTTGCTGTTTTTGATGGGGATTGGATACTTTTTATATGTCAATCAACATATTTTGTGTAGGCCGGTAAGCCCACTTCATCAAACTACCACGCAAGGAGTTAAATATACGACGATTCAAGAGGAAGAAGCTGAAGTTGCGCACGTTTAATTTCTCCAGTCACTCTTAAAAAGTTCTTCAAATTAGAAGCAATTCCGTCCAGTAATTTAAGAATTTATTTTGAAAAATTTACATACAGAAGAGGTGGGTTTTATCGTCTATTTTCGGACAGGTGAAAGCTTGTCAGTGGCAGAAAATGAAAGAGAACTGCCATTCCAACAACTTGTCTCTCATGGCCTACTTGGAAGGATGTTGTACGACTTCTCAAATTCAATTTCAGTCTTATGCCATACGAAAAGTAATGAATTTACATAATTTACCTTAAACACGTCATAAGATGAAAGCCTGCCAATTAACGTCTACTTGACTGGTTAATTTGTCATAAAAGTGTTCTTACAGTTTATGAACTGTGCTAATTAAAGTACTTAATTAAATAGTCTAATATAATATGTATTTCTATTTTTGGGAAGAAGTTTAAAGGAATGAGCTAATCAAGTGTCAAAAGGTGTGTCTAAGCCAGTGCCATTCAACTAACTTGAGTTTTTATGTAACTGCTTATTGTTATAATTTAAGTCACATTTTTATTTTCAGTATTACAATCAATTATTTCACTGAATCTTTTAATGATATCTTACAACGAGCTTGAAAAATGTTTTATAGAAATTCGCAATGCGTAAAGCTGATAAGCTGGATAATCAAGGACGTATAAAGAATGAGGATAATGAATGGTTTTATTCTTGCGTGAAAAGCTTTTTGATAAAAGACTAGAAAGGAATAGAAGAAAACGTGTACTTTGTATACTTATATTTTGCCTTGTTCCATTTATTCGGTTCATTTAAACATTTAAGTTATGAATACGGTTGATAAATGACTTTGAAGAGTGCCTATTAATATGAGTGAATATTGCTTGTGATGGATGCTGAGAGACTAACAGTATTTTAAATGAACTGAACTAACCCGATAATGTAATAAAAAGTTTGTTTTTTGCCAAAGGACACTAATAAATAAGAGTGAAAACTTTGTTCTTTTTGTCATTGTTAAAAGATTTATGAAAGGAATTGAGTTGTGTAGCTCGGCAGCTCGGCCTTCTACTTTATTATCGCTTACTCCGACCTTGAAAGTTGAAACACGAGTACTGCATAAGTAATGACGATTCCAATCATCTAGGTAAACGTGAGGGTTTATATAAAAGACTAAATTTTATTAAGTCTTCATAATTGCTTACTGATCCAGCAAGTTGGTAGTTGACTGTGAAAAAACCACAAGAGAATCCAATAGGATCCCGATCCACGCTCCTCCCAAATGAAATTAATTTCAACCTTTCCATTTCACAAAGCTTGTGAGTCATTTCCAATTCCATTTTTTGAATCCATTTGGTAATTGCACTCTCCACAGTTTTGTGATAGGTTGTAGCTTTCACCCAAAATATTAAATGAATAAATATGTAACTTAATTGCTGAAAATTTTCTGATTTTTCTGCTTCCTGAATGTAGTAGGGCAGTTCGGCGTAGAATGAAAGGGTGGTAATGTAGTAGAGTAGGAGAAAGTTGCTGCATATGCGATTGACATCTGTTTGAAAGTGTTTGATTTCGGTGTAGCCTTGAATGCCCTTGAAAGAGAAATAATGTAGTGGTTAGAGATAATTAGATGTCGATTTAGCTTATGATTTTTACGCACAGCATCAATCGATACACAATTTTCAATCCTTCTTGCAAATGATTTCCCAACTTTATTCATGGTCATTGCAAATGCAATCATTATGGCGATTGGAGCATGGTATAGGTGCTCATTCCATGAAGTAAATAATACAATGAGAAATTTTAGCATTAGTTTTGCAACGGATCCTTTAGCGTTATTCCTAAAGTCAGAGAAATCAGTGGTGTTGGATTCATAACCAGCATTGTTAGTTGGATCCATGTTTAAAAAAGAAACTATTCCATCCCAAGCAAATTCTGCAGTATTCTGACGATTTTTGGATATCCATCCAAATACGAAACAGAGAAAGAAACTATATGCTATAAGGAAATTTGTCTGGAAATAAAAAAAAACTAAATTTCAAAGCTGTAAAATGATTAACAGCTTTATTTAAACTGACTATGAAAGTATCGATTGTCGAAAATTGAACGAATTCCATTGATTTCTTCCCAAGTTCCAATAGCTTTGACGCATCATACCAAACGAGTTTCATAAAAGTGACGTTCAATAGAATAGAGGCGATTACTCCAACCAAGTCAAGTACTGGGCTCATTGAGTCAGAGCGAAGTTTGTATTGCTTAATTGCTGTTCTCGCCCATAAAACTGATGTCCAAGCAGTGAATACAAACTGGGCAAGAATAATGATGACCTGAATGGTAAAGATATTGATGAGACTGAGCTAAATAATAGACAATTGACTTTACTTGCCTTTACAATCTTTGCTTTTTCCTCGAGTCCGCATTCTTTTTTAACCTTATCATACCGAAATAAAAAATGCACACGAAAACACCTAGCATAAAAATTAATAGTGGTGAAAGTTGGTGGCAATACTATCTTTTCTCTTGTGAATTTGTCCATTGCTGTTGAAAAATAACTTGCTTTTGATAAAAATTTAAAGATTTGTCTGTAATGTTACGGACTAGGATGAAAAATGTAAAAAATATTGATTGTTTACATTTACTCATTACATTAGCATTATGGAAATTAATTTAACCTGCAAAATCCATCAAATTAACTTTTATTCTGCACATTGCAAGTAATTGATAAAAAATTAATCATATTAATGCCTGATCCTATCAGCAATTTTCTCTAAACAACGCTTACCAAATCCAATTTGTTATAAATCAATTTATTTGTAAAGTTAACGCTTCTTATCGTTAACGTTGACGAGCTAGGAATAATTTTGCTAAATAATTAAGATTGAAAAGAAAGCTTTTGTTCTTTAGACATGTTAAAAGATTTATGAGAGGGGATTGAGTAGTGGCTCATCCTTCTACTTGATTATCCCTTACTCCGACCTTGAAAGTTGAAACACGAGTACTGCATAAGTAGTGACGATTCCAATCATCTAGACAGAGGGTTTTCAGAAATCAGAAAATTTTTATGAAATTTGCAACCTGTATAATTGCTTACTGATCCAGCAAGTTGGTAATTGACTGTGAAAAAAACACAAGAGAATCCAATAGGATAGCGATCCACGCTCCTTCCAAATGAAATCAGCTTCAACCTTTCCATTTCACAAAGCTTGTGAGTCAATTCCATTTTTTCAATCCATTTGCTAATTGCACTCTCCACTGTTTTGTGATAGGTTGTAGCTACCACCCAAAATATTAAATGGATGATTAGATAACTTGATACCATGAAGAAATCTAAAATTTCTGCTTCCCGAAAGTAGTAGTAAGGCAGTTGGGCGTAGTATGAAAGGGTGGTAATGTAGTAGAGTAGGAGAAAGTTGCTGCATAGAAGATTAACATCGTTTTGAAAGTGTTTTAGTTCGGTGTAGCTTTGAATGCCCTTGAAAATGTAAATTGAAAATTGAAAGAATTTATAGACTCTGGACAACTAGATTAGCTTAATGATTTACGCACAGTATCAATCGATATGCAGTTTTCAATCCTTTTTGCAAATGATTTCCCAACTTTATACATGGTAAACCCAAATGCAATCATAATGGCGTTTGGAGCAAAGAATAGGTGGTTATTCCACGTAGTAAATAATGGAATTAGAAATTTTAGCACCCTTTTTGCAACGGATCCTTCCGTGTCAGAGAAATCAGTGTTGTTTGCGGGGATCAGGATTAAAAGAGAAGCAATTCCATCCCAAGTAAATTCGGTAACATACTGGCCGTTTTTCGAAATCCATTCAAATAGAAAGGAGAGAAAGAAGCTATATGCCATAAGAAAATGTATCTGAAAACAACAAACTAAATTTCAAACCTGTAAAATAATTAACATTAATAACACTATTAACAGCTTTGTAAATAACTGACTATGAAATTATCGATTGTCGAAAACTGAACAAATTCTACTGCTTTCTTTCCAACTTCCAATAGCTTTGACGCATCATGCCAAATAAATTTCATAAACGCGATGCTCAACAGAATAGATCCAATTGCTCCAACCATGTCAAACAACGGGCTCATAACGTCAGACCGAAGTTCATATCGCTTAAATACTGTTCTCCCCCACAAAACCGATGTCCAAACAATGAACGCAAACTGAGCAAGAATGGTGGCGATCTGAATGGTAAACAACAGTCGATGAGATTGAAAAACCAAGGTATAAACAATTTAATTAACTTGCCTTCACAATCTTTGTTCTTTCCTCGAGCAGACACTCTTTTTCAACCTTGTCATACCGAAATGAAAAATGCACACGAAAACACCTAGCATAAAAATTAATAGTGGTGAAAGTCGGTGGCAATGCTTTCTTTTCTACTATGAATTTTCCCATTGCTGTTGAAAAATAACTTGCTTTTGATAAGAATATAAAGATTTCTCCTTGAAGTTGTGAACAAGGAAGGGGAAAGGCAAAAGTCTTGTTTATTTACTTCAGAATACGCGTTTGCTCATTCCACTCATGAAATTACATCTGTTACATTATAAAAATTAATTTATTTTGCAAAATCTATTAAATTTCTAAATCCAATTTGTTTTTAATCAATTTATTTGACGATTTTTATGAATAAATATGACGAGGTAAGTGCAATTTTACTAATTGCTTTGTGATTCAATTACTCAAAATGATATTTTCACTCTGAAGCAGAAAAATCTCAAATGTGAAAGCCACTGAAAGCACACCCAAAATAAATGATTTGTTAATAAGAAAGCATCCCAGTCCGGTTATTCCGTGTCCACGTGTTCCTGCAGTTGTGGAAAATTGTAGTCTTTCAATCTATATAAGCAAGTGATCTGTTCAGCATATCTCAACCTTTCTTGCGATTAGCTTATCTGCTAAAAAATATTTGATTACCTCAATTCTATATTTTTCACCCGGATAGATCCGAACATGGCGAGCAAATTGTTTAATTTCTTCATGCACCTTCGCTGCATTATTGGTAACCAGCCATACACGAACAAATAAATGGAGAAAGCTCCATGCAGCATACCATGTGTGCATAAACGACTGATTGCAATGGGGTGTGAGCCACATGTGAAGCTGAAATAATTGGCTAATTAAAAATTAAAACTATTTAAGTCACGTAAAATTACTTACTTGCATACAAATCGCATAGAAATTCTCCGCATAGCATGCAAATACTATTGGGCTTAAAAACGAGTCTACGTCCGCCAGAACGGATTTCATGTGAAAATATTCATTCCATAAAATGTCATCTTCGTTCCCCTTCAGAATTGTTCCTATTAAGAAGATACCAGAACATTTTTAATTTGTTTCAACATTATTGAATTTTGCTTACTTAATCCTGTCCGAAGAGCTCTAAATCGAAAGTGTAAAGCCCTGCAGAGTACAACTATAAGAATATCGCTAAAATTCCACGCGTATAAAGCAAACTTATTTGTTATCAGTAGAAAAATGGCACTGATTGGAGAATAAGGGACGTACAAAGCCCAGTGACCGTGAGCTCTTTTGTAGTATATTTCTAGAGATGATCCATTCTCGATTTTGGATGGGGGATCTTGAAAAGTCATTTTAAATGAGATATAGTTAAGTATTTATAATATATCATTTTCTGAATTACCAAAAACAGGAAAAACTCTAAAGTGGAAAACGATATTCTCTAGAATGGCAGAAGTCAAGACACAAAATGATGTGACATTTATGAATTTCTTTAATTTTAGGTCAGGAGAGTGAAATGTGATTTTCCTCCAACGTATGCAAAGTGCCTCAAATTGGCTAAAATCAGTATATCTAATACACACATTATAAAAAATTCTGTTCAGGGGTAACCAGCGGTTCTGACGCCATAAGTAATATAGCGTTTTGAAGCCCCATTCAAGGTGATTAAAATGAGGTATAACACTTGAATTATTTCTTTAGAAAACTTTGAGAGAAAAGTG
>JAHZMU010001594.1:0-40504 GCA_027743725.1 Rambutsinella grinnellia
TGTATATGGGGTTTTTCACAAAATTTTCCTACCTAACCTGTGAAACAATTCAAGCCAATACCCACAGTCTCTTCCCCCGTCCTCCCTCTTCAAATTGATATATCATTTACCCGGGTTCGTTCAGAATTGAGGGAGGAGATAATTCTTAAAGAAAGCAAGAGTTAGATATATAGATATATGTAGATGCTCTGGGGAAAGATCTCAATCTTGACATCCTTACCCACTACCAAGAAGGAGCTTAAAATGGTAATTTTTAACCTAGGTTAGTCCAAATAGCTTTCATTAAAATATGGAGCAGAGCTTAGAATAAAGTACCTACATAAATGCGTATATTTCCCCCTAGAAAGCAAGAGAAAACTCGAAGGAAGATGCAATTACTGCAAATCGCATACTTCCAATTGTTTACTTGCATCCAACTATTAATCTACAACTTAATGATCCCTCTGCAGACTCCAAATCCCATGTTTAATTGTGTGAAAGTGTTCATCAACAACTCTGAAAGTCGCGTGTATTTCCACACGAAATGAAATTAGCGAGTGGAATGTGATAGAATACTATGCCTCTTTTATCTGGGTGAATTGGTCACTGGGGCGGAATGGAAAAGTGGAGAAAAGGGGAATGAACTCTCTTTGATAATTTATCTATCTTCTATCATTAACCCGATTTACTTTGATATCATTAATTTTAATCAAATCTTTGCAAAAAATTACAAGCCTAACATGTTCATGAGAGATTGCTAACATTAAAGGATCAATTAAATTTGGTTATATACTATTAGATGAAGATGAATGCATATATTTTTATGAATCATACTATTTTATACTTGAAACGTGGGATTAACGTTTAAAATTCGACTAATGGTTGAAAACAAGCGGCTGCATTAAATCCAGGATAAAATAGGATATTATTCTTCCAGACAAAAAACTGCTCCAGTTCCATTTCCGTCGTTTGAAAAACACTCCTCTTGTAGAAACTACGACAGGATAAGTAATTACTATTTTCACGAACCCCGAGATAAATAAAATGGCACACGTCAGCTTAAAATTCAAACTCATCAACAAACGTTATCAATCCATTATCCTGAGCAAAAAGAGATTAGATTAAATTTCCCAAGCAAAAAGTAATAAGAAATGTTCCAAGTCAAAATCACTTTGCCTTTAAACATAATTTTCCTCGGAGTACAATATCTGGGCTAGTGGAATGATCAGACAAGTGAGAGAGAGAAAGGATGTTATCTCATTCAAATGAGTACAGCAAACGCGTGTCAGTCGCGTGGGAACCTTCGTCCAACTACCTTTCCCACAATGGATATCGGGAGCTAGCAAATAAAGCAGTTCCATTTGATTCTACGTGGTGGGAAGCAATGACTCTCTCGGAGATGCATTTTACTTGCTTGCTCCTATTTCACCTTCTCTCCCTTCCTCTGTGCTGCGTACACACTCACACACGCACAAACACAATCCCAATCCAGGCTCCAGCCAAAAGTACTCATTATAATCGGCCCCAGAAGGGGAATGGATGAAAAAATGACACTTTATCCATACTCATTGAATTAGGGTAGTCTCTCCTTTTACAGAGCAGGTTTTGGGAACCTTTTTTATTATCACTGGTATAAAATGTTTTAATACGTACAAAATATATGGCTTCAAGCTTAAATATTATGGTCAGAGGAGTGCTGGGAAAGTAGGGGGCAATTAGGTTTATCCTTGTAAATTCATTTCCACTTGTTTCCCTTCGTCACTCGAATAATAAAGTATATTTTCTTGCAGAGTGCAAATCAAATCTGAATGTACACAATGATCAGCTTTCGAGAGAGATTTGTATGCTCTGCAAATACATTATATTTATAAAATTATTAGTTCTGTGGGAGCGGATAATTCCCCTTATTTTATGAGTTCATGTAGGCGTTTTTATATCTCATTGATCCCGACACACTAATAATAATTCGGAGCTGGTGGAACAGATAAACAATTAAAAGTCTTGTCGCAAGACATATTGCCTGACATGGAATAATTTGAGAGAAAGTAGAAACGATGAATACGGACTGCTGATTCATAAACGAGTCTATATTTAGAGTTGCACACACCTGCAATTACGAGGAAAATGTGAACTTGTTAGTTGCTTAAATAAAGCGTAAAATTTTGTCCCGATCATTACATACTTCGATCTCTTGTATGTATACTTAAATTTAATGGTAAAATCACATCAGTCAGTCTGATTTGGGAAAACATAAATGTTGTAGTAGACCAATCCGTCCAGCCAATGTTTTTGTCAGTCGCGTCATATTTGTGAGAAAGCTATCAGACAACAGTTACAGACGGGAATCAAATTAGTCATGCGGAAATAAACACGAGGTAATAAAAACTCATGATTCAAAGCTCAAGGAAATCTAAACATAGCAAAAATTACTAGCTACGAAAAATTAATTCATATTATTCTTTCAAATGTGTTCACGCAAAAATTATAAGACATCATTTCATATGTCTCCGATGCCACATTACATTTTAGACATTGCTAATTTTATATGAAAGGAAACGCGTCTGCTTTCCCCGGCGTCTAGTTTAATACTCTGTTACAAGGTCTAGGGCAAATATTTGAATCAATTTATAACGCTGTAATTTAGTCTATTCAAGTGGGTATAATCGAGACAGATCACATATTCAGATGAGGACAAGCGGATCTATATTTAATACCAAAAGGAAAAAAAGTACAAAATCCCTTTCCTGATCCCTTGGATCTTTCTCACTTCGTAAACCATTTCCCGAACAATTTTGCTGACACAATCTGAATACGAAATTAAATTTTGTGAGGTGATAAATGGAAGAAATGTATTCCGCTTGAAGCTGCAACAAAGCAGGATGTAAATCTGAGTCCCTCAACTGCATTTTAATTGCAACTCCATCTGTATAACACTTTCATTGTATTTCTTCTTGGACACATGCTATGCTAATACCTTCTTGATATTCACTTAACCGTAAAGAGCACGAATAATCTGTCGAATATTTTCCTTTTTCCTATGTTTGAGTGGAAATTAACACTTAATTTCAATATTCACGCAGAAAATTTATATGCACGTAATCATTATTGGCTTGGACCCGATTGATTGAACAAGGCACTACGTAATTCTAACAATAGATTATTCAAATCCCACTCGGGCTCTCACTTTCTTTCATTGTATATCGGTGACAAATGGAGATCGAATTGTTGATTTTCAAGTGGAATTTTCCCATTCAAGCCACATGATCTTCTTTTCATTTCCAATCCTATTATATTGTTTTGGGATGAAGTGGTTATAATTTTTGTGTGGTTTTTCGAGGAAGCTGTTGCAAAGTATTGGACTCAACAATAGGAAGGGAAAACAAAGTCCACTCCGAATAAAGGAAATGCGTCATGGTAGTGGACTCAAAGGTCCAAATAAAATCTACCGAGTGGTCAGTCCTTCGTATGTGAGCGTGGAATTGAATAGGTAAACAAATCTGTTGGGTAATCCCATAATGATGGGAAGGTTTTATTAGGTGGAAAACAAAAACGGAGGCTTTGTATTATTTTTATGTCTAAATAAATAGTGAGAGGTCGCTTGTGGCCAAACTGTGCCAAAATATCAAAGTCGTTTCGAGTGGTCAGCTTTTAATTTCTCTATAAAATTTTCCCCTGTGGAAATACGCTTGACACGATATAGTTGAAAGGGAAAACATGAAAATGCTTCAGGGAATTACTCTAGAGAGATAAATGATAAGTAGCCCTGGCCTTGTCACGCTTTGATAGGAATGGACAATTGTGAGGTAGTCGTTTATCAAAGTCAGTATTGTTTATTTAGACTATTTCGATCTGTATTCGGATATACATTTATGTAATCTTATAGAATGCGAAATAAATACGTAATATTAAGTGTTCAGCTCAAAGGCAGTGGAATAATGATAAATATTAATATGGGAATAAATATATGTTACATGGCTTACTTTTTCATGGTCATATTTAAAATAACCCTGAAAGCAAACCTTTTGCGGTTACATCGTTGTTGGTGAGTGGACACAACTTGTATTTTTGATTGCAATCAATAACTTCCGGGGTAAGGGCATCATGGTAAATGTCCCAAATCGTAGTATCATCAGCAGCAACTTTCCTCTTTGGTTGGAGACTAGAGAAAACATTAATTCAACTTTTCATTTCCGGGTTTAAGATTTATTACATCGTTTAGATGACATTTCTTACCTAAATATTTGCAAAATGGTATTCTCAAAATGTGAGCTCTTTCCAGCCATTTGGTTTTGCTTGATTTGGCAAACGTGACGGATGAAACAATCGTGAGAATCAATGCGCCTCAAACCCTAAATAAATATTTAATATTTTTATATGAAAATAATAACTGGAATTCAATAAATTAGTCAAATAAACGAACCAAAAGAATTCGCTCTACAGCATCAATCTCTTTGAGCAGAGGAGCCTTGGAATACTTGTTGAGCTTGGCGAAAAAGAGATCCCTCTGGGTTCTCGACTTTCTCTTCCACAGGTTGTCAATGCCAAGCCCATTCAGTCCATTTTCCAACAGACCATTCTCACTCCACAGCTCATTCAGGTTGTATGGGAAAATTCCGGCCATGCGAAGGGCCATAACCTATTTTACCACGAGTACGCTTAACATTATACATATTGTATTTCTTTCACTGCAAATATTACTTTTGGTACACAAAGACTAAATCAGAACAAACTATTAGTGCAGAAAATTGAAGAATGAATGCTAATCCACTTGTTTCCCAAAGATGTAAACAGAACTCTGCAAACTATCTGAAACTATCTATACTTTGTGCTTTCAGCCTCGGTCGAATTCTCCTTTTCTCGCACGAGATTCCTAAATGGAGACTTTCAGATTTGCTTTCTCCAGGAGAAAGGAGAAAAAGGATTTGGCATTGGTATCTCCTGTTACTTCTCCAAGTTATTCAGTAGGAACCAGAGACATTGTATTTATCATCTTCATAGATTATTTATTTAACCTAGATAATTGAGACTAGTCATCAAGGAAATACTTTGAAATAAATGTCCGTCCTTCTGCCTCAATGAAACTAATTCGTTTTAGCTTTAGCTAGTACAGTATTTTCTCTTTATAGCTCAACAATCTTGTGACAAGATTCTTGTCCTTTCCTTGGGACAATTTGAATCTTAATATTTATGAACTAACTTTATTCATTGGGACAGCAAAACATTAATACACTGACCTATATTACGCGCACCAGAAATTTATTGTGGGGGGCTCATGTTTGAGAAGCCGGAAACGAATGCAAATGCAAAAGATTGCAAAAGTGAATTGATGGGATAGTCAAACTCAATAAACGTACCTTCAAGACAAGTAGTCCAAATAAAAGGCTCTCGGATGGTCCAGCTGCATTGAGGACATTTTATTTTAAATATTTCCTTAATATATATTTGAAAGTATGAAAGTGCTTACGCTTTGCAAACCATCCAGTACTCAAGTTAGGAACTACCGCGTTGAACACAGCAGCATCCGTAACGCCATAATTCCAACCTAGAGCGACGACAGTTCCACACACCGCCGCGGAAAGTGTGAGTAAGCCCATATTTTATGAATGGAAGCGGAAGTCCTCTACTGCTTACAGTATCAAATTGGGTTAAACTTTTAAAACTGTCACTTGTAATGTTTAAGGAAGCTTATGCGGAAGCGCAAAGTACAAGGAAGGGATCCACTTGAAATTGTGTACTGAACCGAATATTTCCAATAAATTGTTAAGATGTGTGCAGAATTGCGGAAATGACAAGAGTAATTGGGTAGACAAGGCATTTTATACTGGGCAAGGTTTTCCATTGTTCGAATGTGGGCCAAGAACGGCAACGAAAGGGGGTTAGGAGTAGGTGCCGTTGCTACCACCTGTTTTTTTTTAAAGAGTTGACAAAACGTGCCCAGTCTTATTGAAAGAAACTATGTCTGGTTAATTGAAAAACTTTCACTGAAGTGGGCCAACTATTTTATGAAATTTAATTACTCGCTTTCAATTTCAACGAGAATAGGTTTCATATTAACTATCACATAAACCCCAACCTACGTTCACAATTCTATGCAAAATCATTCATAGCAATTTTTTCTCTGCCTCTGCTCCTCACAAGCTTGGCGACAGGAGAACAAAGCGGAAGTGTGAAAAGTCAATATTCACATTCACACCAAAATTGATATTTAGTTTGGAGAAATCAGAGGAGTCGAGTGGTAAGCAGTTCAAAGACATACGAAAAACATCGGGGCTGGGTGCGATTTTCTCAATATGAAATCAATTAAAATGCAACCACATGAAATAATTTAGTTAACAATAACATTTTATTACTGCGTTCTCTATAAGTAGCATATTTATAGACAATTCATCGTTCCTATTCGGAAAATCACATTTTATGCCACTATTTAAAAATGAGGGTTCCTTCCATAAACGTACATAGCTTGTAAAGATTCACATGTGAATAAGAACATACAAAGTGTATTTAGCAAATAACAAATCTGGAAGGGATACAAGATCAATACAAATCATACAAAATTATTATAAATCTAAGGTCCTATTATCAATTAATGCAAATTGTCAAGTATTTACTTTGCATGCATTTTCACACACTTCCTTATTAACCGCTTATAGAGCGTTTTACAAAACTCGTTGTATTTTAAAGTACAGGGAAAAGTTCATTTATAATACCAACTAATGATATTGCTAAATCTTACAATTAGTCAATAAAGTTATAATTTTCTTCAACAATTTTTAATTTTCTAAAGGATAATAACAAATCATAAATTTCAAAGAAATATTTTGGTTGAATTCTATTTTGTCCTAAGCTAACATGCTTATTTTTAATGCAACCGTCATACTAATGGAGTATTAGGCTCTGAGCCAGTTTTTAAAGCTAACAGAAAAGTGAAGCAAATCGATACTAAATATTATTTACAAAACATTAAATATATTTACAATATTAAATCTGTATCAGATAAACTTAACATTAATTTCTCTGTTATCCTAAAGTCCATAAACTCTTTTAGAGAGTGGGAGGCTGTGTTCATCATTCATTATAGAAATTATGGCAAGTGGTCAATATCAAAATGTGTAGAAAATGCGAATGTGTCACTACACCCAAAATATTGATTTACGCTAAGCACATCCCTAAATGATTATGAAATACCTCATAAGAAAATTACTAATCATTTTAGTATTTAAACACTATTTTACTTTCTATCAGCCTTTTACATTTCTCTTAATTTCAATACACAATTTTTACGATAAACCCGTTTCTTTTACACCAATGCCATAAACTACTCAGGCACCGGGGTTATGAACCTCTGCTAATGCAGCTCTTTGTTTGCTTGAATCGATTTATTTTCTTTAAATGTTGGAGTAATCCCTTCAACTCCGTCTCCATTTCTATACGTGTGGGATTAAACTGCAGAAGATCGACGTGCACTTTATCACATACCATTTGTCAATGGTCTATGGACGGAACAAAAGGAAGATTGAAACACGTAAATTCACTTTACACGTCAAGTCACATCGCAGTAGCTTTATTCTCACACTGGATAATTCTGTTTGGAGTAGTTTCGGTAAATCATTCTTGCAAGGATGCCAACTTAAATGTTGGATGATGAATGTCGGTGGTTACAGCGTAGAACCCATGAAGCCGCTGGGTTATCTCTGCAAATAGAAGGAACCAAGGCGGCAGGATCAACTCGTCGATAACCTATGAATGATAAAGGTTCACCAACCCTTGCATTAATACCGTCAGGACAATTGAATAATATTTTGAGGAAATGAATTTCTCTATCAAAACCCACCTATATTTCCGCCAATTTCGTACAAAGCATGTGTCTTCAAAGCCATATCGGGATTCATGCGGGTAAGAAGGCAGCTAAGATTGGGACCATTTTTGTTAATTTCCTGTGCCCGTGGCGCTTGCCTACGACGTACTGCTCCGTTGGCTCCTTGATTGGCATTGTTGTTTGCGCCAGAATGTGCTGATCCATTACCAGCTTCCTTTTCTAGCGACTCAGCTTTTTTATCTGCTTCCTCTAACAACCTACACAAGATGATACAATATAATAGAGATTTATGATTGAAAAATGTCGTCTGGATTTGATTATATAATTTAAAAAAAGATTCATGCTTACGAGAGGACAATGTCACCAGCAGTGGAACCTGCTGTTATGGGGAGCACAACCTCCGGAAAACCGAGCTGTGGAGCAGATATTCTTAGAATACTACAAGGAGCAGATTTGCATCCTGAGGGAGCAGAAGATCCATTTAGACTGGATTTCCCGTTTCCACCATTTCCATTATTTTTAGCCTTTGCCCTTTTAATACGAGCGCGGTCATTGATTTGACGAAGCTGAGAGAGAAGGTCACTTGGAATGATAAAGAGAGTTGAGCCGTACTTTATAAGCGTTTGAGTTAATTTAACCCAGGTAGCAGCTCGACTTAGCTAAAAGATAAATGCATATAAATATTATAAATGCCCTGATAAAGATCTTCCCTTCATATTTTAAAGCAATTTAATAAAAAATTACCTCTTTATTTTGGGATCCAAGAGCGGACGTTGGAACTAAATTGGGTGCAACAATTAGAGATACATTTTTAATTCCCATTTTATTGCTCTCTGAGTTCCTAACAAGCTCTCTAAGAAATTGTAGAAGCTGTCGTAGAACAGCTTGGTGACTTTGGGGAAGGAGAAGAATGAGTAAGCGGAGACACGTTTCCATATTGCGACCTCTCAATTTATCTGTAATAAATATTTTTAAATGTTAACATCAATCTATTTTTAAATCTTTTAAAAATGAAGTTGGCAATTTATCTTTTAACTCACCAGCAACGTCGAAGAAGGTATCAATATATTCAAACCCCAGTAAAGGAACTGGCAATTCTCTTAAAAATTGTTTGAGCAAATTCGCAACATCGTGAGAGGAACATTGGTTCATTGCGACATCCACCTAGCAAGTTGATTAAGATGGTTTATTATTAACATAAAAATGACTTTTTGGAAGGATTGAAATGAACAAAGGAAGAAATTATCGTACCTGTTCCGGTTCGGTGTAGAGACTAGATTCAAAAGTTGCTCGAAGATCATTTATTTTGGCTTTCTGGCCAGCCATTCGAAGAAGCCCTTGTTCACTCAAAGAACGTTTCCATAAATGAGACACCAACTATTCAAATCATACGATTAATTAGTAATCACCGCTGCCCAATAAATTATTGTTTCCCATCATAAAGATCTACATACCTTCTCAAAGATGATTGGAACTTCCAAACTGCTATCTCCTGTAAGCTGTCTATCCTTTAGCAATAGAGTTTCCAACGGAATTCCAAATAGATTGCTACCTCCATCATCCACAGTCAGTGACTTCTTTACATTTTTTTGGATTTTACGCTTCCTAACTTGAATGCTTGTGTAGTCGCACTGAGCAGTAAGCTCCATCAACAAAATGGGTTTGATACTTTTAGCGTCCTCTTCACTCAAATCGCTCAACCTAGTAACCCCTGATGGATCGACGGGCGTCTCTTCAACATTCTTCAGGATTAAAGAATTCTTGTTAAAATATGATTTCTTTATTGAATTTCTTAATTTTGACTTACAAGATGATCCTCATCATCCACTTCATTTCCACCGGGAGGATTTCCATTTATACGATTTAATTCGGCTGTAAATCCTCCACCACTCTTTGCGGGAATAAATGGGCTAAACGTTTTTGTACTGACTTCTTGATTAAGGGTTCCTCCGGAATGAATCTGTGACTGGGAAGGTAAACTGGCTGGTGACTGATTGATAAGAGCTTGAGATACATGCTTCTTTGCTGGAATGTAGCCCTTCATGTAAATCGTTCCGACATTATGATAACCGAGGATTTCAATTCCTGCAGTGACAATAAATAAATTATCAATAGAATTCACCCCGTGCTTTAGTCGAAAAAATCATTATTTATCTTCTGGTGTCGTACCATTAATAACATCCGATGCAACCTCTCCATCAGTCGTAGAAAAGTTGCCAATCACTGGAAATCGTAGCTGAGATTTAAAAAGATCTTTGTTTCGACTAGGAGGTGATGTTGAAGCAGGCTGCCCACCCAAACTATGGGACTGCTGGTGATTATGCTGGTCATGGGCAAAAATAGATACAAAGTTTGGCACGTTTGGCGAGCCTGATGTCTCGTCTAATTCGTCAGCAGAGTTCGACTGGCTGTATATTAGAAAAACAACAAAACAACCAATTTAACAGATTTTTCATCACGATCACAGAAAAGAAACATTTGATTATCGTGTCTACGCTCAAAATCAATCAGTAATCACCTTCTATGATGACGGAGTGTGGGTGATGAAGTTCTCCTTGGTGGAGAACCCGAAGATTCATTTGAATCCAATGAATCAGGCGTAGCACTTCGGGAAGAGTCCTACATGAATGAATCAATCACATTAATTATTTTCCTTAGAGCATAACTTTTTATATTAAGAGGAAAAATATAAACTCATGAGTTTCAACAAAAAATATTCATACTAAACTATTTCTCCCTACCTTATTTTCTGAAAGATCACTCTGAAAAAATCCACGAATGTCAGGAGGTCTTCGCATCTTCCTTCTCTTTTTCAATGTCGCATTGAGCGTCTGAATCCGACGTCTTAACGCATCGGCCTAAAAATAATTAAAATGTTATTTGAAATAACTTATTTCAAACAAATCCACGATCACGAAATACTTACAAAAATGTTTTTGCGAATATTTGCTTACCTGATGCGGTTTCAAACTCAATTTCTGAACAGCAGGCCCAATATCATTTTCAGGTAAACTCTTCCCCTGTCTCCATTGTTGTGTCCACTCTCCGAGCCCAACCTCAGATAACCAATCTGCTTCAAGCTCCCCTGGAAAATGTAAAGACGTACCATGTTTATAAGACCATTGCTTGTTCTTCCTACGCTTTGGCCGTGATGGCATGCCGAGATGGAGCAACAATTTCGCCAAAAACTCCATAAATATGCGAAACATTACTTATACAGTAGTGCTCCGCCACCAATAAAATACAAGTGAAGATTGTATCTGGGAGGTCGACTACTAAATAATCGATAAATAAATGCTTTTTTCTTTTGGACTGTGCGGACAGTGCGCAGAATTAAAATTCCATTTGCTCATGTAATAATCTCCTCCCAAAAGGTAATAATAAATTAGTCTAAAAAAAAGTCGACTAGACTCGTTTATACGTGACAAATGAGATTAATTCTAACGTGATAATGTTCACAAGTCAACGTATATAATCGCTAAAATAAACAAATCAAAGCGCATAAATACGAACTGTTGAAATTCTATAAAAAATTGTGAAACAAAAGAAGATTGCAAACTGCACTAATAAAAGTTTACACAAAAACCACGATTTGATATTTGATTTTAAATATTTACTTGGTTTATCCGGCTTGTAGAGCCTTGCAATCTGGGCCGCACAGCGCAGTTTCAGTTTCATGTTTACAATTATTTATTTTTTGCGAAGCAGCAAAATAGCTTTAAACTCACCTTCGTCAGTGACATTCCCTTTATGCTCTTCATCCTCGTATCTCTCATTATTCGCAGCCTCTGCCCAAAATTCATCCTCCAACGTTTCATGATTCACTGTGACGGTGACCGGAAGCGCCGAGGGCTTCTTCCCGATTTCGACGGTGACACTCATTTCAATTTCGTAACTGCTTGTAGGCAGTCAACCCACTTTTACTATTCTATTTCGGTCCTTTCCCGACTTTTCCTAACTAATCTATTTTTACTTTGAAAAACACTTGCACACACGTAAATTCACTTTTTATTCGGCCATGAATTTGTAACTGGCTTCATTCATAATTTTTACCCATATATTTTTATGTGATAGGTGAGCACACACTTTGCTCGTAAACACGTAAGCTCTGGATCAGGTTGGTTATTAAAGTCCGCAGTTCTACTCCATTCACGTAGGAACATTCAAGGCAGGTGGGATGACGCAAAAAGTTATTATAATGATAACAACAAACTGCAAAACATGTGTCATGTCATGTTGTTATTATTCAGAAAATCCACGATTTATCACCGGTTTATCCATCCGACGGACGAAGAATTCCCAGAGTGGTCACATCATTAATGCCGAAATTCTGAAAAACAAATGAAAAACAACATTAACGTTTTGTTAAAATATCATTACAAATTTAAATCAGGGCTAGTGATTCATAATCATAAAAAGCAAGCGAGGTTATCATTATCTATATGGACATTTAATATGTAACGATCGAGAGCATATCGCGACCTCAAAACTTTATAATTCCTCTCCATAAAATTGATAAGTGCTGAAAATTTTTCCGTTTGTTTTAATAATGGAAAGACCATCCTACTCAATTCTACCCTATCGATTTAATCACTTGGCTTCCGTGTGGTTCTGACCAACCTTTGAATATCCGATCAGAATTCAGTATGTGAATGACGCATGACTTGACCGAAACCATTTAATAAGTGCAGATCTGCATGTCTAAATTCTCACATAAAGCACTCGAGGCACTTTATCGCGTGCACTTGATTGATAAGAAAATACTTAAACTAGTCAAAGGGACAATTACTCCTCCCACAGCGATGAGCAATATCAACTTGAAGAGATTTTGTTTTCCCTGAGCAAGAAAGTTGTGTTTCCTTTACAGGATAATAACCAACATAAAAGGGGATATGCAAACACATTTTCTAAAAAAAACCGGATGAATATCTAAAATAGAGCAAAAATCAACCACATTTTTACCGTTTTAATACCATAATTATTTTCTATTTTATCGTCAAAGATTCTCGCAACTTTCTTGTCATCATCAGAAGCCACACAAAAGTCAATTAACTAAAACTTCACACGTTATAAAAGTTGCAATCATGTCTCTCACACCCTCCTTTTAGTTTAATCCCATTTTGCTCGACTTTACTCTTCCCACGAGTTGTGGTAAGAGTAAGATGCAAAAGCTGCAACAAGTGGTCATTTCACTATATATTTTAATGGAGTAGCTGGTAAAACTATCCCACCAATTTTCTGTCATTTCATACTTTATACTGCCGGTTAATGACTTTGTTACACAAATAAAGTGTTGTAAAAACCAATAAAAGATGCCTTATCTGCCATAAATAAAATAGACGTTAACTCTTCTGATGATGATTTCGATATTACTAAAATCTTTAATAGCCATATCATGTCAAATGTGTCACAGCCTTTTTAGCCGATTTCACTCACAAGATAATAATATGAGAGAAATGAGGTAAAATGCATTTCACTTGGATTAAGGTGTGACCCAGTCGAAGAACTTCTTATCTTTTGACACTAAATGTGAATTCTATAAATGATACGGGCTAATTGTGCACTTTATCATTCTACCAAGTAGTATATTTAATGATAATGAACCAGCGCGATTCATTAGATCAAATGTCAGCCATTAATAATAATAATGACATTCATTTCACTCGCCCGCAGATTTGTTATGAAAATAGTATAAAAATATTTCTCACACTGTCCCACCTTTCCTTCTTATCGCCCAGCTTTAATACAATCACAGCGCACCCAATTAGAATAAAATTATGCTTGATTTAGATAGAAAAAAAGACAAACAAAGCGTTTAATCCAGATTGCGCCAATAGTGACCATTACTACTTGATCGTTTTGTTTGTTTGAGCTTAAAGCGATAAAAATGGAAAACAGAATTGGCCATACTCTTGTTGTTGGATTGGAATTGTGACATTACCTATTATCTAAAATTAAGTAAACACGATAACACCAACCCATTCTTAGTGTTAGGCGGTAACTGGCATTGCAAATATCGCTTGGGCCATTTTACATAGGCACGGCATCAGCAATCCAATCCATTCAATGTGGTATGTATTTACTTGTCTTGTTCACTAATGAGATGATATCCTAATCCAACATTAGTATTAATTATTTTACACCGTACGCAGAATCTAGTAATTTCAACGTGCTCACATTCACAATTAATTGTACGAACAATGTAACCAGAGAAGAATTTGAGGAATTTGTGATTCTACAATTTCCTACAAATACGAGTACTTCCTGTATTATTAAGACAAGGTATTGAATTTCTTGGTAGGTAGCGATCGTAAAGCAATAATTCACGACAAGCTAATTGGAATGGATCATTTTGACAAGTACGATCAACCTAAAGTCATTTTTCAGCAGTTTCCCCTTTTTATCAAAGATGTTTTGGCAACTTTTCGATACTCTCAGGTAAATATCAATTAATCAAATTGACTACTGCCCTTCGTCATTATCTACATTAATCACTATGAGTAAAAAGAGAGGCGTCCATATAATTTTCTTCCCGTAACCAGCCTCCTCCAATACAGCCAACGGTAATTGAAAGACAGTAAAATGATTATCTAAAGATGGCTTTGTCACTACAACTGCTCACTGCTTACAAAACACTTCGACCTTCTAACTTTTAGACGCTTCACGTTTCCTTCTGGGATAAACTTGAAGCCCTCCTCACTGTCCAAAAAGCGAAGACGACTCTTAAATGATCGTGGCCGTGTCCTTTTTTGTGAGGAAGCCTACTAAAATCCAACCAGTTAAACTACTATAAAACACGTCATGATCTTCTTTATCTTGCAAAAATAATGAATCAAGCAATTTTAGTCAAATGTCTAGGGATAAATGACTGTTGTATTACCGGTGACTGCTGCGGTGACGCATCTTTGAACTTGTTTGTTTTCATTTAACCTATCTGAAATTTATTCGATGACGGAGGGTAGCTAAACGGTTTTTTGTGGGCATTCACGTGGGGCCCTCAAGTTATTGATTTGTCAAAAAAGGAGGAAGGTGGATCGGTACATTACCCTTTGCCTTGTGGCATGCCTCCACACCAAAAGCGCTACTATTACTATTCCTATTTACTTACATTGTCACGTAATGCAACGGAACATTTGAAATTGAAAACAAATGGGATATACATAATTTCCTGTGATTTCAGCAATTTAAAATTCGGATTTTGCAACATTTACATAAAATCATTTGTATTTTAATAACTTTATTGTTTTAATTCAACCATTAAAAATCCGTTCTTCCAATTCCAACAGAAAGGAACACGGTATTATTATGGAATTTCTTAATTCCCGATTTTGCATGGATAAAATATTAAACTTTAGGATAACAAAGTCTGATTAGTTATTATATTATTATTACGGCAAAAACTGGTTTCCTAAAAGCTGTCATCTCCGAAAGAGACTTGAGACATTTTGATAAGTCTAGTGGGTTCTTTGTAATTTTCTTTTCTGCACAGGACGAAACAACCACCTTATGCGTTTAATGAAATGCTAATCCTGACACCTTTGAACATCTTCCCTCTCCTATACTTTGTCAAATAGACTATTCGCTTGCATACAAATGGCTATACTGACTTCATATTTCTCTGCTTTTTGGACACGTGATTACAAATTCAAAAAATTGAAATTATGCAATAAATCTAACACTTTTGCGTCAATATCTCATGTACGTACACCACAGGAATAGAAAAATAGTTTCAAGAGAAGATTCGGCTCTTTACATTTTTAGAAAACCTGCCTTGTGTGCAAAAGTACAAAATCTGCTTATACGCTTTAGGGAATATAGCGAATTTAGACTGTAAACGTACCGTGCTAACCGTAAAGGGTAAGTTGAAAGTTGAACTCCGCCTCGTCACTCCAACCATTGCCAAAAATACCAATTTTTGAACCCCCACATAACGTATAGACGAGACGAACTGTGAGTCAAATATCCAATGAAGGATTCCCATAAAATATTTCTGATTATTAGAAAAGCCATTAGCTTAATGATGAGATTCTCTTTAAAACTCACATTTAAATGAAAGCATAAGTGAAGCTATTTTGGCTTCACCTTAATCACTTTTTCCATTGACCTCACCAGCAAGAGTCACCCTCACCAAATTAAGATTCACTTTTACATAGAACTGAAAAGTGTTTGCCAAGCTATTTTAGATGCAAATGGTTATTACTCCGGGCATAGAATTAATCTTGAAAGCTTCAACATTATTGCTGTGGACCAAGTACTATTTTGAATAGAAAAGACCCGATCTCGGTTCGTAATTTCAAACCTTAATTTAACAAAATAATGGGATATTTCATACGACACCAACAACACAGCATGACCAGAGGTCTAATTTTCTTTCCCTGTTCTTATCTCCCTAAAATCAAATGAAATGAAACGGCCTCGAGAGAAAAGACTCCTCTTGAAAGCTTAAGTTTTCATGACCTTAGCCAGGTAGCAATGTCCTCTGGTAATAATAACAATGGCAGTCTCATTCCTGTTTTTAATAACAACAATGTAAAACTTAAGTCCAACTTTCCTCTCTCATGAAAGAACTATAAAGCCATGACTTTATATCTGACCAGAAGCGAGCATCTCACAAATTTCCCACAAAACAGGGAAACGAGAAGAAAATCAGGCTGAGAGAATGAGAGAATACGCTGCACTTTTATTCTTAAAAAATACTTCACTGTAGACTTTACCTTAATAATAAACAATAAAAATAAGAAATGACATGCACAGGCACAAAACACACAAATCCATACAAACATGCAACTCACTCTCGGTTGAAGAAAAAATGAATGTCAAGTGGAAAAAAAGATAGCCATATAATAATCGTGATAATATAAAAGGGATAAAGAAATGTAAATACGTTCAACGTGCTCCCTTTTTTTGCTCAACAATGCAAACTTTTTTTCTTGCTATTTTAAATAAAATAAATTTAATACATTCACGTTTTTCTTACAAAAGTACACGGGAAAAACGCCAGCATTTTAATCTTCATCCGTAAAGTCCACTGGTCTTACTGATGAGGATGGTTGAAAATCAACAAGATATATTTATGCTCAGTACCGTGTGCATTTATAATTTTTTCACAAAACTACTGTGAACTTGCTCACTGCCAAGCAAACTGAAAAATGTAGCTTGTGCGCATGCACAAAATTCTTTTATGAGTGTGCAATGTGCATGCAAAAAAAGTATTTAGCTTTGCAAAAATTCAGATTTACCCCTGTACGACTGTCTGTTTTGTCTTTAAAACCAGAAGTTAGTGGTTAATACTCACATTTGATTTAAATACAATAGTAAATTGTACTCTTGCTTTAATGTCTATTCCCTGATGGTGATGAGAGTGATAGTTACTGAATGGTGGAAGGTGTAAAAGAGTGCATATGGCAATGTTATTATTATACTCTTATTACAATCATATTTTTTCCATTAATTTTCCCATACTGCTCCGCTTGCTATAAACCCTGCGATTTAAGATCTCATTAAGAAACCATACAAGAAAGAACACAAGTATAGTGGCAACACACACCACTCAAAACACAAAAGACTAACAATTTCGAAGTAGCTTTATTGTTGTATTGTGTATTTATTATAACTACCATTATTATTAAAGAAGTAAAGTGTCGGGTAATTTTGCAGAAAAAAGTGAAACTTGTGTCAAACGCGTGCAATAGCTAATATATTTGCTTTAACTTTTTTTGCAATATAGTACACTACTAATAAACAGTATTGCTCAACGCTTTTCTTCTTAAGCCTGTGAAAATTAGTTTAAAAGTTGCTGTTCGAGAGAATCCAAAGCACATTTTTCTTTTGGGCTATTATAGCAAACCACATTATTTTATAGGATTGCATAGATGAACATTTTTAAAATGAATTTCTTCATACTTTTTATTGTGTGGAAAGCGTTTGCTATTTTTGGCAGTGTGTTAGTTGTGGGTGGTGTAAATAGTATATAAATTTTTTTAAAAAAATTTAAAATATATATTATAATACGCATGTACGCATCTACCCAAGAACTGGTAGACACCCATAGACAATCCATCAAAACTTTTTTCTTAGGTTGTTGGTCTTTCAGGAGTGTGAGCAACGATTCCCTCATTAACACCCTGACTTACTAAAAAGAGTTGGGCTGATCTTTGCCAACTTTATCAGATTCGTTTTCTTTGATCTCATCATCATTTAATAATTATTACCGTCTGGGTAAACCTAAAGAGCTCCTTTTAATTAAAAAGAGTAAAAAGTGGAGTTGACTGATACTTTTTAAAATCTGAAATTTGAAATCAGCAATAATTAATCAAACCGTAGTACTCCAATCCTAGTCAGAAATACTTTACAGCCACTGATCCAATGTGCAGAGATGCATGTAAAAGCTAGCAAGTTCATTCTCGTGCGAGGAACGGGTTAATTTTGATTTCAAAAGGAATATTGGCATATGCCTTTATAAATGGTGAATGGGAGTTCACTCCAATTATTCCAATAACCCTTTCTGATTCGATTATTATTGGCAAAATGACAAGACAATTACTTAATCTAAAACATGACTTTTTGCAGAAATTTTATGTAACAATTTAATTAATTGTAAAAAGGAAAAATAAATTGAGTTGGAGGGAGTGTGCCACACCAAAATGATTTATGCTAGGAAGCCAATAACCGCACACTTTCACATTTGACACTTACCCAGTTACGCTTCAAGAATGGCATGATTCCATATGAAAAAGCGTGTAAAACAGGGAAGTCAAGCCTGGCTAAACTCATTAATCAATTTCCTTGAATTGTCCAAATATGGATTTATAACCCTCACATCCTATTCATTAATTAATGACAAGAGCTCATCTTCCCCTAAAACCGGAACGAATCGCTTGTTACTTTTTCTTCCGCATAATTCAACACCTGAAGGACAGGCTTATCAAATCAAAACGCGAATCTGATTGCAGCCATAACTGAGGCAGATGAATAATCTCATTCCCATTTTACTCTATACGAAATTCTCCATTTTACAGTTTGATTTGATTGCTGATGGCCACTACTCCATAAACGGCATCGGTTAATATGACTTATCCCAAATCACGGTTACATTTAATGCCTATCTGGGTGTATCATCTTATCTTCCTTCACACTCTTACTCCATAAAGAGCTAAGTGATATGTTTCTCTATATTTTTTATTACAAAACCTTTTAACCATCACCACCAACTCCCGTCCTCATCCCACTGGTATGTGTAGTAATAAGCAAATATTGCAATTATGATACAGAATAAAAAACCAGTCTATTCGTTTCGCAATCACACCTTGATAATCAAATTAAATGAATGACAACAACATAATAAGTTCGATGAAGCGCACACAAAAAAAGTGGCTTGTCTGATCTGTTGAAATTGGCAGTGCCTAAGTTGACTTGAATTACACAATCATTTGATTATCAAAGATAATTCCACAATTTTTATAGACATTAAGAAGCACACACAATACACTTGGATTACATTCCTCCCACAAAGTCAAAGTCAACTTTGACTTGAATAGTAATCCAAAAACATCAGCCCATATATTGATGGTGTCGCACTTGAATTCAAGATACGTACTTGACTTAAAAGCTCTACTTGTTTGTATTAAAATTGTTCAAAAAAGGAAGCGACACATGCACCAACTATATAAAATAGTGCCAAACTATGAAAGAGTTTGACTTGAGGTTTAGGCACATCACCGTCATTAACAAAAGACCCATGGAATGCTAATGATGGTGATGATGATGTTGGTAATAAAAACCCCATTCATAATAGGAGTTTCTAGCCCTTTTCATCTGAATAATAAAACGGTAAAGGTCACCGTGCACAATGACAGAGCAGAAAAGCAATGATAACAGTGTTACTTTGTTTGTGTCGTTGTTTTCCTCCTCTCAACTCTGTCGAGATTTTATAAGCGTGCAAGCCAAATTTGCCGGTTTACATTGATCATCCGATAACAATAGACACCTGCTGCGATATACCACTCAAGAATGTACAAAAAAGTCCATACATAAAGACAATCTGTGACCCTCTAGATCAAAGTCAATTTTAATTTACTTTTTATTCCTTCAAGACACTCATTTACCATTTATGCACAGATCATGACCATGTACAAAGCTTATTAGGGAGTAGGAAGAAATAAGCAACAGATGAATGCTTCTGTTCTCTCCAAGTCCAAAAGACGATGTACAGTTTTAGACGTTTGAATGCAAATTATTTAGAATGCCTAATTAGGGAACATGTAGTGCTCAGTCACCGGTAAAAATATGTCACAATCAGTCAGCCTCAAACCGTATAGCCTAGTGGAATATCAAAACACGGAAAGTGAAAATCAAGGTTGTAGCTTTTTCAATTAATTAAAACCAAGACAAGCACGTTCTTGCATTCAACTGCCAATAAGTTTAGAGTAAATTTAAAAATATGAATTTTAATTTATGCGAAAATTGAATATCAAAAATATTGAACAAAGTGCAAGCTTAAACATGTACGACTTACACAAACTTACACCTTACCAAATCAATTTTCTGCACCTTAAGCTAATTAAATTACCTACATGATTTGCTCGCCAAAATGAAAAGTAAAAAGAGAATTTTAATGAAGGGAAACAGTCATGAATTTAAAAATTATGTAGTGGGAGCTGACTGTGTATTAACCTTGTAATCAATGCCCTGTTGTGAATGAGTGAGTGGGAGTATGGCCAATAATTTCTATAGACCAACTAATGAGGAGAATAAAGGTCCAATTACTCAAATAATATGATTGTTACATAAAATAATCAGGTACATAATTTTCCATTATATGCCACTAATAAATTCATAATTTTTCCTTAAAAGGAAGAAATCAATGACCACGTACATACTTCTTCCTCTACAAATATTCCAATTTGCTTTTGCAAAGTAATACATCATATTTCATATCATTTTACAAGCAGCCGACTTGAACACTATAAACGTGAGTTTGTTAGTTTAACTAATTTAGTTAACGCATGTTCAATAGGCTCTTTATAGTTTTGCTTGCAAAATGTTTTACATTCAAAAGTTATAAAAATTCACGCAAAATTACAGCAAAAGGTGGATTTAATATGCGTCTGCTCACTCAAACCAAACTGAATCACCAGAGGTGTTCGAATAGAACAATAATCAATCAGAAAGAAACGTGCAGATTAAGTCATTAACTTGCTATTTACAAGTTGCTAATCGATTAAAGCATGATAGGTGGGATGTTGAATTTCACCAAAAGGAAAAGATTTATGAATGAATGTACGCGTATTTCTATACAATAGTTTAAGACTTGTCATTTCCTTCTTGTAAAACTAGCTCAAATTACACACGAACAGAATAGCCAAACTTCTTTCATCTTGTAAATTCGAAGGTAATTTTTAAAACAAGTGTAAAAATAAGTAGCCTTCCTACTGAGCTAAAGATGACAAGCTTTTTTAAATTGCTGAAGATGCTACACTTCAAAACTTGAAAAATTTTCATTTTTCTACTATCTGAAGAGATAATCGCTTATACTTTTACTGTCAACTCCGTCCCGTGTCATTTAGTCTGTCGCTCTCTACTTTATATTAAACGCTATTTCCTTTTCCTTCAAAGCAAAGAAAAATTGTCTCAACTTAACTAGTAAAACTGAAAGTAATTACACGGCGAATGCACTGGGAAAATTATATTTTTCCACCTATAAATAAAATGAAGCGAGCAGCTCATTATCACGAACAATGAAAAACGTGATTTTACCTTCTTGCGCCGTGAAGAGCAACTGGATTAGCACAAAATCAAGAAAACTATTCCGACGAAACATTTGTCACCTTAAAAAGCTCAAATAGTCAATTATCCCACTTTTTGCCTTCTAATTGGGAAAAGTAGTTCTCAGCTCCAGACGCTTATTAACATTCCATCAACCGCATCCTCATTTACGGAAGGACACGTTTATCACTCAATAAATATACAGCCACCGCCACAGCCTTAATTTAACAAAGAATATAGATGAACCTTGTTCAGTCAACTGTCAAGTGGCGCTTTGCTATCCTCTCTCTCTCTCAAACCCTTTCCATATCCGCTTAACAGTACAACTCTTCGGTTTCAATAATATGTGATCTAAATCGACACACCAACTTTACCCCTTGTTTGATCTCTTCTTTTCTCAATTAACAGTTCTGTCACGTCATATTATGATTATGGAGGAGCAACATAAATGACGACACCTTCACGCAAACTTCTCAAAGGTAACTGTCCAAGAACTCCTTCTCTCAAAGAGGATTGAGTAAACCAGCATGAGAATGAATGCAACATTGAGACAGAAAATACATGAAAAACAAGTGATTCAACAACATCATTCTCTCAGCCCCACCAACTTCCATAACTCTTTTAATATGCACTCTTTGTCTATCTACTTCACACACATAAAATGCAAATGTGAATGAACATGTTGTGATGAAGCAAACAAAGCAACGTAGAGCATATGGTAAACTACTGCGAGATTTTTGCATGCGCATAGGTAAGCAGTGAGCAGTTTGAAAGAGGACGTATCAAACCAAGTTACACTACCTAAATACCAAGTCATCTGGGCACTTCTAATAAGCGCCAGCGCCACATTATACCTCATTGATAAAAGCTGATAAGATACAACAATTGAAGTCGCTGCATCACCATCGTCAAAAAAACAGCAGGGCCACCACATACCATCACACCATCAGCATGGCATTTTTATAGTGACATTGCATTCCCATCGTGTAATGGATACACTAATTCTGAATAAAAAGGGGTTTGAGGTTGTAGAGAATGAAATGCAGATTTATGCATAATATTGTCGTACTGTTACTGAAAGAGTGATATATTTCATGTGTATTTTTGTAGTGGAATGGCTGCTGCTGTACTAATGAGAAGCACTTGAACTATTTTGCTTTTGGGATGATTATTAGCTTACTCCTCACCTGCACTTTAGTACTATTTGGGAACAGAATTCAGCCTAACAAAAGCCGTTAATAGATCAAAAAACGTCAAGCGCTCCATTCATATTCATTAGGTAAATGTACATTTGTAGCAGGTGTATAATATCCAGGAGCATAAAATGAATGAAGCCTCACTCCTCTTACTAAATCTCATGTTTTATTACTCTTTTGATATTATTTTCATATCATTTCGTAAAGTGAAATGTGTACCTACCGTAAGCATAATAGCACATTTTTCTACTCTGTAATCTGGTCCCGACCAAAGGGGATGCGAAGTTCATAAAGGACGCTTTTGGTTTCCTATAAACATAAAAGGTAAAGTTTTCTTAAATTCTAAACCCACAGCATTAAATATACTATCTTATAAATATTAATCCCGCAAGGAGATTTCAACAAAAGGGAAAAAGTAAATTTACACTTAGATAACGATCTTTCCCTCTAATAAAGAATCGCCACAATAACAATTATAACAATCATCTTTCTCAAATGTATGAGTTTTACTCTAGAAAATGTTGATTTACTGCATTGCGATCCTACCGCTAAAGGCATCAATATTGGCTAGTTAAACGGCTAGATAAGCTTTCTAATCACCACAAAACAAAGAATTTAAGATTACAAAACGGCCAGTGTAAATTGTGGTAGGAATATATGAAAAATTGTTCATATTGATATTAAACATTTTTTCATAAGTTGATGCCACAAGCCATATAAGAACGCTACTAGACTTGTTTGAGAGAATTTCTCATGAAATTTCGAAAAAAAATAGTCGTCATCATTTCATTTCGATAATCAGAAGAAAATTATTGTAAACTTAGAAGATGAATGGTGTAATTTTTATTTATTCGATAACGATATGGTAGAGAAGAATATGTCAGAACTATTAATTTCTTCATGCATAAGGTACAAAAGTGAGATACGGCAGTTTTTCAAGCAAAACTACTTTAAATTAACGTTTAGTTTTATAAATTATTTTCTCAAGCGGATAGGATTGCAAACTTTCAATGGTAAAATTATTAATAGCAGAGGAGATGGGCGATGATGAGCTATGATTAGCCCATTTAGTTGCAATTATCTCGAAAATATGCATTCTTATTCAAAACTTGATACTTTTGCTTTCATGACTCATGAATGGGAAAATTTGGTGGTGGTGTCTTGCAACTTTTTTTTCTATTTTTTGATATGTTTTCAAGTAGGAGGGAAATGTATTTGTAACGAACCACCAATTATTTTGACTTTTTACTTTTACTTCATACTTGAGAGACGCGCAAGAATGTGATACGGAGGAAACGTGAAGTATGAAGTTTATCCTACTTAAAAATATATCAAAAGGCTCTCTACATTTTGAAGGATTTACAAAACAAATATGAACCCATCAAGCCTAAAGTTGAAGGTGTGAATGCAAGACTGGCTTTAACCAAATTAAGACAACAATATTGTGAAGATGACAAGGATGTGTTGCTCCAACTCTGGTTCAGTGCTCGACGATATGATAAAAATTACCTTTACCTATATCCTATTTATTACTGTGATTATGCTCATGTGTGTGCATAAACATGCACCATCAGTTTCCGAAGAATGAATCGTGAGTAAAGTTCGAGTGTGCACCCGCACATGCCATTTTTTTCTAAAGAATTATATCAATTCACATGAGGGCTTTAACTGTTAAACCACAAGCAAAAGTCTAATATCAAAAATAAAATTTAGGTCAGTTTTTTCCTTCTCTCCCTTTAAGGTATTTGCAGAGGATACACGTACTACTAAAATGGATAAGATTATAATTCTGTAGTTGATAGTGTACATTGTTGAAATGGTTTAATGGTAACATCATTATCGTCCGTCTCACTACGTCGTCTTCATGCTCTATGAATCCATCTTCTTCAAGATCGTTTCTGGCTATTTATCCGCCTCATAAGAGAGAGAAATTGTCGTTGAGCATGAAGTTTTTTCAAGTAATTGATACCGCAACACTGTCATTGATGATTTGAAACTATGTTCAAGACGCATTTGTAAAACTTCAACGTGCGCAGTTGTTTACATTCTTTACGCTTTCATCTCAATCAAATCAGGGAAGAATTAGTTATAGGCAGAGTCATTTGATTGAAATAGTAATTTATTGTCAACCCATATAGCCCAACAGAATCGAATTTCACAAACGATTCAAACCGAAAGAGATTGCATGACCGCACAAACCCATTTCTGCAAAATGCTCAATATAAGTACACATTACTTGGAAAGAGGTCTGCCAATTTTAAGTTTAAGCGTTAACTTCAAACTGTCAACCTTAAATTGTCTTAACTGCTAATTCCTGACTTTTAAAATAGAGTTATTTTCTTATTACTCTTGATTTTATGGCCAACGTGAGACAGGAAATGTGACAAAATTTTCGTACTACCTTTGAAATGGCTCTAAATTGAGAGAACAGAATCAGCCATTAAAAGAAATAAACACTAATCATTAATCAATTTCACTTGAAATAAGCTTCACTTGAACGATTTCGAATTTCTTTTAATGAAACCATTCAATTGAAACATGTCCCAGTCACATTCATACTCCAAAATCTGTAAACTCATATTTCACACAATTTAGCTGGGTAGATCCCAAGAAACTTTCTACTTCCGTGGTATTTTGCATCTTTCACGCACACCTATTATGTGCTTTCGATTCAAACTTTATGTCTTCATACTTTAATCTGTCTCCATTCAAACAATGAGGATGAGAGTAAGCAGTTTCCACATTTCATTCCGCGGGATTGCTGTTGGCGGTTTTGGTGGGATACCTATTCGCATTTTTACAACTAACAAATTTAACACAAATCAATTACAATGGCTTTGCCTCTCGCAACTCCCAACGTAGATTCAAGTAAAATAGTTCATCATTCAAAAGCTACAATGCTTACTCAATACTCATCCTCCACGCACAATTTTATGGCTGTCTCATTCATCTCTTCCAAATATTCTTGCCTAATCAGCTTCTCGCGAATTTTTTCCTTACTATCAGGTGTCTGTGGTAAATTATAATAATTCTAAAAGAAAGTGATTTCCTTAAAAACGTCTGAAACTCAAACATCACATTAAATAATCGTTCTATATAATCAATTTGATTTAACGATGAGAATCGCCAGATACAGATTCAACCTCCTTAATAATATTAAATTAGTTGTAATTAGATAGCGGCAAAATCTCACATCTCACGGTGCTAAATATTATTCTTGTTCACAGGAAGTAGCAGTAGCAGTACTCAGTTGTTAGTAGAAATTGAAGGAAGTCTCATAAGAGGTTTTTTGTAATAGCAGGGCATTAAAATGTACAGTTTTATTAAGGATGATGATGATCCCTCCCAAATCTAGCTTGCAATCAATCCTATCCTGTTTTATCAGTTGATCTCTATATTAGCTTCCTGTCAAAGATGAATTGCATTACGGTAAGCTAAACTTAGAGACAGGCACAGCTCCTTCATCATTCCCCCGACAATTGCATCTCTCCTAACAGGATAATAGGGTAGAGAATAATTTCAAAAGCGGATTTAAAAGTGCAAGGCTAAATCAAATCAATATCATTAACAAGAAAAATTCGAATGCGTTCAAAAGTTGTCGCTAATACGCATCGAGAGCCATTTATAGATCATACTCTTGGCATGCTGACATGTAACTTGTTTGCAGTTACAAATAACAATTATTCGTACAGAATCATTCGCAAAGCCAGTTCTACAACTACTTATGCAAATTACCATTATTGTATTTAACGATCCTTTATTTAAAGTAGTAAATTGGTAGTCTCTTCTTTTCCCAACATCCTTTTCAATGAGATCGCAAAAGATATAGAAAACTGAATACGGCCGAATACAAAAGTACAAAACGGTCTTCGTTAATTTATGAAAAAGCATATCCCGTGACGCGAACTTCGGTAAGCCAGACGATTTCTTAAAGGTTAACCATAAAAAGCTCACACCTTTCTCCTGCTTTATTTCTAACTTGGGTATGGCCTTATGTGTTAAAACAAGAACAATTCATGAGTCACAAACTTGCTGATACAGTCATTGTAATTTACTCCCTCTCATATTCGTATTATCTCAGAAAACTCTTTCACTGGCACATAAACTAAAATATGCATAAACTCATCTTCTTTCCGCTTACTCGGTGGTGGCTGAACGATGCTGAAAATGCACAATCATGTTCAATGTGAGGTATCCCAAATGAATACTGTGACATGTTCGGGAAGTATTTAAATTCTTCATGGTAATTTTTAATCCCGTATCGTGACAGGACTTTTCTTCAGGAATTTCAATATAATAATGTGCACACGCATAAAAATGTATATAAATGACAAAGTGCAAAAATTAGATGTGATGATGCATTTTAAAATAGGATTTGAACCGACAATAGACTTTTTAAATAATGGCTTAGCCTTGGGGGTCAGCAGCTACCCGAACACTCGAAGAAAATCTACCTACAGCAAAAGCTAATTGTTATGCATAAAAAGATTGAGATTACACATTCTTTCTAGGTTATTATCGCCTCACTAGCAAAGTGGAAGCGTGTGAATGGGATGTGCAAATCTCGTAAAATCGAGCTAACTGTGAGGTCTATCTTGACGAATTATAATATACAGGGTAATATTTAATTGCTTAATACAACAATGTGTCAGTGCGACCTGCCTTATGAGATGATTAATGATATTTTTGCATGTGGTTGAGTTTATTCACATGAAAAAAGTTTTCATCGTACATTAATCATAACTTTAACTTGAAATTTCTAAATTAGTTGTATGATATTATTTTTGTAGCTTTTTATGATTGTCTTTAACATCTAAAGATATACTTTCCGGGCGACACGTCAAACTTAATTGTTGCTTTGATATAATAATGAGAGGAAATACACACGATCTCAATGTCATCAGCTATTTTAAGTTAAATAACTCTTTGTAAAGAAGCGGATGATGGTGACAATAAAAAATGAGATGCAAAATGATGATCGATAATGATATTATAGTTTCTGTCAAACAGAAATTTCATTCAAGATTACTCCTACATTTAAGCGCTCTCCTTCAGTGCACAATCTCCATTTCTAATACGATTAAAATGTGACAAATTGGCATGTCTTGTCTATAAAGTTTGAAATTTTCCCTTTTGCTTTAACCGACCTGTAAACGCTTCGGTGATTTTTAGTTTCCTCGTAGCATTTACATTACAAGCTTAATTTTGATTTATCATTTCCTCCATTTGGAAATCTTACGGTGAGGGGATACACTTTGTTAACAGTTCGTCAATCATTCAATCCATTTTCCTACCATGCTTCATTAAAACGTTTTCTTCCTACTCAGCTTTAAAAACTTAACAAATCACTGTGAAAATCTGTACAAACTTTCCCATTCCTAACATATTTTCGATTTGGTTACATGTATCAATCCTTCTCTTGCTATCTATCAAGCTCATTCATTACAAGATATTTTTCTGGTTCATGTCGTGACTTAATTTTTTAAATGATACTGTGATCTTTTCTAGGTGAGATATGTCAATTTTACGCAACATTTTCCTTCTTGATTGATGATCATGGCAGAAAAAAGGTTGCAAGTAGATGCCAAGCATTATACACACATTTTCTTTATCTAATTTTAAAAGCATTATATTGGCATCACTTAAATTAAACTCCTACATCGAAACTTACTGCAAATGGTGGGGACGTGGGGACTAAACCATTATGTCACTGATTTAATCTTTATACCTTTTAACTCTTTTGAATTCAAATGCGATAGAATCCTCGTTAATTATATCATTCTCCGAGGAAGTTTTAATTTCTCTGAGGAGGAATCAAAGCCCACATGTGTAAATGACATTATATCACATGTAATTAATTATTACAGTCTACATCTCTTGCGTATACAAATCTAACCTAAAAAGTTTACCGTTTACCGATTACACTTCACACTAACCCATTTATTAAAAACTTATTGCCATTCTCCTTCTTTCTGGTTCTGATTTTACCAACATGAAATGTTTTATTCAATACTAGAGACACCTTTTTGCCACACAACAGCCTTGAAAAAATGCCCTACAACCACGAAAATTATTTTTGCACTTTTGTGCAATTCGTACATCACTGGATTATATAATAAAAAATAAAGTATTGTTTAACAACCCGAATCATGTACGCATTTTACAAAAATATCAATTTGACTATTGCAAAAAAATCGGTTTTTGTGCATTCATAGTGTTCGGAATTACCTCTGATCTGCAGGTTCATCTTCATTATAATATCGTTAGGTCTGAAATAACCGTTATTTTTTATTGCATATGAATCCATTCACGTTTTCAGCCACACAAATTATCCTACCATTAATACATATTTAATGCTTGTATGATTTACGTTTGTAATTTAGCAGAGAGAATAATAAAAATGGTCCCAAACCATATTGACATGCTAACCTACAGAAGATTCGTTTCGAGTTATTATAATTAGCATGAAAATTGGCTCCTCATCACAAATCTTTTAGAAACCTGAACATGGATATGAGTGGAAAGCCCACCGAAAAGTTGCAGTAGCAGTTCAGTGATAATTATTGATAGCTAAGCAAGTTTTTATAGTATCTGCTTAATCGACTTAAAATAGCTGAGGTTATATCTGACAGGTTCGACTGGTCCATGACAAATTCTAAACTTTTGAAATTCTAAGCCTCTTCATTTGAAAGTACTTATCAACCAACCCCCACATCATTCTAAAAGGACAATCAACTGTGGGCTGATGAAGCCAACTTTTTCCTTCTCCATTCATAAGAGTTCTGTATAATATAGGTTATCATTCGTTGCCGGCTTTATCTCATTCATCACGCATCAAATTGTCCTTTGTTATGCTAAATAGCCACTATAACATGTTGAAATGATAAAGCAAACAGAAAATCCGGACCGATTATTAAGAGTCGGACCAGCATACAAAACTCTAACTTAGCCTATTTACCTTCATAATAAAAATATCTGATATCTTCAAAGCCTAGTCAATGATCCTGTATTTACTGTTCTCTCAACCATTTTCTCTTATACAGCTTGTAATCACCGAGAAATTACCGGTCATTAAATGCGCCCACGAAAACAAGAAAGGGGCTTATGATCCTACTTTTCTCCTACTTTGCATTGCACCAGGATGCACCAGAAGAGATGATGATTTCATTCATGAATTCCACTGCTTTAAAACCCTCCGTTTACTACGGAAAAAATAGTTCTTTTTTGATTGTTGCTTTTGCAATCAACTTTAAAATGATACTCGATGAAGTTACAAGAACGAATGGGCTTTGGTCTTTTATTACCTATTTATGTCTCTCCATTTGAAGGGTTTTCGGTTTAAAGCTGTTTTTGTTATTACCCCTGCCATTTCATTCACGACTTTTTACGACTTGCTTGTTATCTCTATTTTATAATGAAGCTTCGAATGTGTACTCAGAGAAGATTGATATTTCAGAAATTGCTGACCTTCAGCTATGACCTGATGAACGTAACTTTAACGCTCGTCGTAACTCACTTTAGCTGCCAATTTTTTTACAGCAGAAAACCTACAAGCTGCCTTGGAAGTAGAAGAAAAACAAGATTGATGTTGATATCTTGTTTATACACACTTCATTTGACAATACAAACAATACTAATGATAAGATATAGAGCCCGGTAAAATAATGAAGATGAATGAAGACGACAGCGAACCGCCAACAGGGCTACTGGACTGACAACATGATTTTGCCCTGACATTTCAACTACATCCTTCTTACCGGCTCAATCAAGCCGTGTTCATTAGCCTTTCAAATGTACAGGAAATGTAACGGTGTAAATATGCAAATATACAAAATCCTCTTGAGAAAAATTAATTAAAGGGGAAAGAGTTTGGTATTTGGTATGACTTTGAAAGACACGGAAGTTGGAGTTAAAAATTGGCTGTGTGACATTTTGATTTTAATACATTGCATTTCACTTGTAAACTGTCTGAATTTTCTAAATCCTTCTCACATGACTTTTTGTCCAACAAACCAGATCATCGTGATAGGAGGTTGAATGGATAATGGATGACAATATTATAGTGACATTTGAATGAAAACAATAGAATTAGCGACAGTACAGTAATAGTATGCATTGGGAAAGAGTTTTTATCTAGAAAAACCTGGGACTTGCATATAATTTTCTGAAAGTTAAATTGGCAAAATACTATTTAGCGGTTGCACAAGCCAATGATTTTCTTACGTTTTTCTTCTTTTTTCACGAAACATCAATATCAAAATCTAAGTGTGCGGGTGGTGGGAATGAGATCAGGGTGGTTAGATGATACTCATGAAAAATTATTAATTAAAAAAACCTGTAGCCATCTGAGAAATATGCATATCTCTAATACGATTTCTCAATTGATTTGCTGATAATAAAGAACGGTAAAAATTCAGAACAGTAAAACTTTCGAAAGGAAAAAGCAGTCATGCAGTTTCAAGTCAAGTGAAAAGAACTTACCTATTCGATTGATTTGGCCGGAAAGTAACAGTGGTTTTCCAATTGACTGCAAGTGAAAATTTTTCCACATTCCACAGGCAAGAAAAATTTGGACTGGTGTATCTGAAAGATAAAAGAGGTTCATCAGCTTGATTTTATTTGAATAATTATAATAAAATCGTGGTTAAAATCATTAAATAAATGAGTCATCAGTGTACTATACGAATAATTTTATGTTGATCAGAGTTGCTCCTGACAGGGCCAAATATCTAACTTTTCTATCTTAATGAGATTTTGCTGTAAAGTTTTATCCCAACGACAATCGAACTCATCAGTGGCTAGCAAAATCAACTTTAGATTAGATGCGAAATTGATTTGATTATGATGACGCTCTGACATTGACATAGATGAGCTACCATTATGCAACCACTTTATTTCATCAATTATCTACCAAATTAAGGTAATAGCTTATTGTGAATTGTTTGCATGCTGCCACTATACTTACTTGAACTTGCTCAGGATAATGAGGCAATTTAGATGTGAAGCTCATTTTGGTTAGTAAAACCTTTTAAATGTTGCATTGATGTCAGTGCCAGGGCTTTAATAAACTTTTAATGTAGCATTAGTCCAATAATAGTTTATGGTAGTTTATTAGCAGCATATTGGCGAGCAAATTACTTGAAAGAATTAAGGAAGTGAGATGAAATAATGATTGTCTAATGTTTATACTAATCCGGCTCCTTCACATGTTTTAAGCTACTTCCTATGCCTTAAGAACATGCTCATTATTATGAAGTGCCACACTTGACACTGAAGAAAACAAGTCATGTCAAAAAATCGCAGAAAGAAATGTGCTCCCATACAATTTAATAAATCTCGTACCGCAAAAAATTAACATTTGCACAACATAAACTGAGTTATGCTGTGCATAAAACAATTATGTTGAAAGGGTAAATAATCAGGAGCAAAAAATTGTATCATTTTGGCACGTCCAATAATCATACATTTATGTTTACGATGATTACTATACATAGGCGATCTAGTAACGGATATTGACGCGAGCTTGTTTATATCCTGAGATGATGAGTTGCATTGAATGAGTTCAATTAAGTAATTGCGTAAGAGGTTTGGTGTGGCAAACGCATTCGTAATGCAATACGCAATACCACTAAAAGTATTTTGCGATCATTTCTTATCTACAAAATCTTCAACTTTCAAAGTTCACCTCTTCCAGTTTTTTATTTTTGTCTACAATTAAGTTGTCGAAAATGTAAAATTAATAGTCATGCAGCAAGAAACGACATAACCGCGACAAGAAAAAGAACTGTCCAATCAATAGTTATAAACCTGGGCACAACTCTCCGCCTCGAGCGCATTAAATATTTCAATCGGCTTACCTAATACCATCTACGTTCCTTCAAAATCTTATCTTTTAGATGAACGAGATCTTATTGACTTCGTAACAACCAGGAAATTTGACAAAGTGTACCGTTAACACTTTGAATAGGTAACAGTCTCACTTGAATGGGAATAACACTACCACCTCAACAATCTCTTCCTGTCTTCCTGACCTATGTAACTAATAAAACATTCCAACACTAAAACTTTTCAACGTTGGATTTACAAACAGGAACAAAATTATAATAAAAGGAACACCCTATTTATTACTTCATTTTGAAGGGAACAAGAAAAAATATCTGCACAGGATAACACGTTGATAAACTCTGATGTTTCATTAATTGTTGGGAGCAAATTAATGAGTACGTGTTGCTTCTGAAGAAATGAATGTAAATATAAAACTAACATAAAATATAAGAGTAGGTGATTCTCATTTTAGGTGATATAAACATATACATGCGATTTTTTATTGTTCAAATTGTAATTGTTGAGGCGGTATGCACCAGTGGTTAAAAACAAGAAAAGTCTTATTTTGCCAGATGCCACATTGATACCCCCTATTCAAAATGCTGAACCGTTCCTTACATTATATATTTTTTTCGCAATGAATACCTATAGTTCAACTTGAATTGCACAAGCGGAATGTATTATTATTTCATTGTCTCAAAGTATTCACTTGGCGTATGGGACTTGACAGGAGAACAGCTCGCATGACATAAAAGGCTACGCATACTATCAAAGGATGATGAGATGAGGATAACGCAAATTACATAAAACAAATACCGTCTATTTACTCTCTTTTTTTTGAGAAAAAAAATCCCATTGTTATGTAATTACAGTTAGTACAAGTGTTTGCTATTATTATCCTTCATTAACTTTTGCTACGTTATCATCAGCCTTATGGACTAGTTGAAGTTGTAGCAATTTGTTTGCTAAATGCCTAAATATATTTCTGTCAAGAAAATTGTTAGTCTCCTGTGAAGGAAACATGACTAAAAGGGCTATAAATACGGTTTATGACGATAACTTTGGAGTTTCATTTATTCAACATCCTGGTTGCAAAATGTTTGCAGGTGGACTTCCTCGTATGTTTTCAACTCGGTTGAACGGTGAGTCATGCGGATGCTGAAGGAGAGCTCTTTAAAATCACAAATGCTTCTAGAGACGATTATTTGGAACTGGTTAAATTACTCATTAGACACCAAATTCTAGGTAAAGCTCTAGCTATTTAGTTCATACGTCAGGTATAACCTCCACTTCTTTGTTTATCAGTTAAGTCATTGATGACCTTTAAAATAACAAGTATTTGTCTTACTTAATCAGCCCATCAGTTAGTTGATGATTAGAAGTGCTGAAATCCCATACAGCCGCAGTTGTAATTTAATTAAGAAAGAAAGTGTACACTCTTCTCATTTCTATTAAGGATTTTTGCGGTATTGTAATAATTTAATAATGCTTGGATATAGTTGATGCATTGTTGTAATTGTAATCAGTACAAGAAATCAAAGTAAATGATCATGCCAAATAATCTGAGTAAACATTAGGCCTTAATCAGGGATGTTCATCTGAAATTCCGCTACTTGACTGACATACGCACGCTTGCACATTTATATATTCCTAACAATTTATTCGATAGTATACATATAGTACTATTATAGCGGATTAGCTAAACTTTCAGTTGATAGTTATCAAAAGGATTTCTTCCCAAAATGGCTGCTTAGCTTTATCTTCATCTAAAAAACATCAACCATTACGAATGTAATCCCTCTTCAACCACTATAATAAGCGGGCAATGAGCACAAGTGTACACAGTTGGGAGAACTGCACATTAGCGAAGCAATGAAAGGGATAAGACAGATCCCAAAGTTTTCCAAGGACTACTTTTACGCATTGTAACTTCTAATGGGCACAATAGAGCTAGGAGAAACAAAGCACGAGATAAGGGAGCCTTTAATTAATTCGTAATATGGGAAATAAAATGACAAAGACACGGCAACACTTTTTGATTTTTGGCAAATGGTTTCCCTTTTATCTCTCGCTTGGGTAACGAACTCCTGCGACTTTCAAGCACTAATGTCGCTTATTGTCGTGCTGTGTGACCCTCACGTAAAATGAGTACAGTTATTGTTGAGCAATGAAATAATCAGCGTAAATAGTCTCCACATACACTATACACTACAACCATCTTAATCACTTCCTTCGCAATAATAGAGAGAGACAAATAACACTAGTCTTCATTAACGATATTATGCTTTCCGCCACCTTAAAGTGAATTTCTCAAAATGACATGTTATGGGCGAGTGTCAATTTGAACGTGGCCCCCGTAAACCCTGGCCCTTTCAGTTTACCAATTTTGTATGTAGCGGTTCTTTCATCCTTACGCTCCAATTCTCTGCTAGATGGCGAGACGTATGGATGCTAGCTTACTACAGTAGTGAATGGAGTCACTCAAAGATATTTTCTAAATTAAATTAGTGACAGAAAACTACTAAACCAAGTCGCTTGAAAATGGCATTCACAAATAGACAATTAATTAATTCATATGTAATGGGTGGTTTTATGCTTAACAACTCGACTAGCTTTTAAAGTTTTGCTTTTTTCTGTCAATTTTTATGAAATGCAATGCATTTTTCCTATCCCATCACTCTACTAAAAATTCTCAAATTGTCTCATTTGAGCATATTCGGCAGTTTGGCTTAGCATATTTCAACCAAAAGATGAAAGAAACTTATGGTGAACTGAAAGGGCCAGGGTTTACGGAGGCCCCGATTTGAAAAGGCATAAAAATAAATAAAAGCAATGGAGAAACAGGCTACTATCAAGTTATTACTTACTTAATTAACCTCAGACGAAACTAAAAGTGAGAGTAATAATAGCACACGAAAGAGTGTTGCGTGCCTTTGCATGTTAAATGTACATTATATATTTACTTGAAAGTAGTATTTATTTGGAAGAAGAAATTATATAATCAACATTTTCATGTCATTTTACTCTGATGATGATACTTATTACAACATCTTTTAATATAGAAAACAATGCGTCGTAAAATAGCCTTGACTAAAGGAAAGAAAGTTATAAAAAGTGTTTTACTTTTCTGATGCATATATCTTGCGCAATTTATTGAATGAATTTTGTCATTAGACAAAATCCCATAAAATTGAACTAGATCATTTATTTTACAGCCGAGATTTTTTTCTATCAACAATTTTTGCTATTTACTTCCCAGTTTCAAACACAATTACGCGCATGTGAGGAATAACGCAAATCTCACTTTTCTACTTATTTTCTGCGACATGTTCTGATGTCATACTTTACGTGAATGAGTATAATCAAACGAAATAAATTCGTTGTTATAAATGACATTGAGACTGTAGGCCGTAATCTGACAGGATAAAGTTTGAGAATGCTTCTATTTCTTGTTCTAAAGGAACTGTCAAAAATCATATTCTATATTGTTCCTGTCGTTTTCTTTGGAAGGAAAGCGTGAACTATGGTTTGATTGACACGAAAGGATAAATTTAATTGGAAAATATGTTTTGAGTTATGAAATCATCGTACTAATAACAGTTATTTGATATCAGGATCAGGGTTGCCACACTGGCAGGGTCGCCTGTACTAAATGAGGCACCTGATTTTTTTTGGTCAAATCAAGCCGAAAAGTGTACTTCCTAGTCAATTCGGACATGCTGATCACGAATATGAAGTCCGTTTTGAAATTTGAAGAATTTTTTTGGGTACCTTCTTATACATTATAGGATACCCCCTAATACATTGTAGGATAGGAAATTGTATCTCGAAAATTACAGACCAAATTTCAAAACTGACCTCATATTCGTGATCAGCATGTCCGAATTGTGTAGGAAGCACACATTTCATCATGATTTGATCGAAAAAAAATCAGGTGCCTCATTTAGTACAGGCGACCCTGCCAGTGTGGCAACCCTGATCAGGATTACCATGATGCATCAACATATTCTCAATTACCTCATCTTCAACTTCTTAATGTCATTGTTAGCATCAAAATTTTAGCAAGTCATTCGCATCCGGCTTTTATACTTATTCCTCCTAAAACGCTAATTTTGGAACTTTATCTTTGGCAATTCCCATGACCCATCCTAGACGAAACCAAACTGTGAGACAAAACGTGACGGTCAATTTTTTTATTAGAATTGTCAATTGAAAGTGGCTTGAACGTGAATCCTATTTTTCTACTACAAAAGAATTTTTCAAGAATTCTTATTATACAACACAACATCCCTTCACCGCATAAAAATAATTTCACCAAAAAATTACAAACCTGACTGATTTCAAGTCAACTCTCAAAATAGCAAACTTCGTGACCTCTAAAACCTTCACTCTCGTTATGAAAATTTCAAGACTTTTTCAAAACTAGGTTTAGGATGAATGAACAAGAACAGCACGTACTCTGCTTGAATACAAATGTGATGGTACATTCTGTACACTGTTAATTCAGCATTTTTAATGAATATTAAATAAGATATTTTTAAAAGCTCTTGTGTTATACGAATACGAAAGCAAATTACACTTTCTTTTCAATTTCAAAATGATACTTTCTTTATGGTTAAGACCAGAGGCACTTCATAAACCACCGTTTGGTTAACATTATTATCCTTACCCCATTTACCAATGTTTTACTCATCAATTGGCTTGAATTTGCCTCATGCCCACTTTATATAATTTGCAAGATTTTATAAGGCTCATATTAAAAGATTTACAGCAAAATGTTAATCATACGTTTAGCCTTAAGTAATGATTACAACTTTGGCTATATTTGTAATTCTCAAGAAGACTATCATGGATAAAAAATTCCCTGTTTAGGCAACACTGACAATTAGCAATGATTATATGAATATGAATGCCTTACTAATGAATCCAACACTTATGTAATCCCACACATTTTTTCTGCTTTGGGAATGTCCTAAAATTTCTTAAACCTGAATACACACTTGATTGGCTCATAATAGAAGAGATGAGAGATAGCAAGGGAGAAAAAAATACTTTAAGTCATGTACAATTTCATAAAAAATTGTATAATTTTCCGCTGAACTGAACTATCATGATCTACGAAGTAGTATTGATGAAGATGTATTTTTGTGATGTGATGACAGCGACGATTTTCTCAGAAACTATTTATCCATAATGGCAGCTAACAAATTGCAAAGAAAAAGTCTCAATTGTAAAAAACTTAAGAGGAATGACTGATCACAAATCATAAAGTCTCTATATAAAGATGAATAATAATAGCTATATTTGTCCTTTTTTAAGTGCTGAGTTGCATGATGCAGATAATTTTTATCAAAGTGCTACGTCTGCTCGTATTAAGCAACCCACAAGGATTTCTGCTGATAGATAAATGGCAGGCGTCCATTTCTTCTTGATTCATTGTTAGTTTAGTGCAAGAAAATACTGCTTTTGTAAAGATGATGAGTGGCTGACTATTTTAAAAATGAGAACAGAAACATTCTGTATAATTTCATAGAGAATGCGAATGATTTACAATATAGATGCTAAGGCCAAGATAGTATTATCACGCCTACATTTTCATTTGAGAAGGACCGTTTTAAGGGCTTAATCAAGCATTTCAAATATACCTATCTAATAAAAAAAACCTGCCTTTTCAACAAAAAATAGTGCTACTCCCAACTAGTGATGATAAAAAGAGTGATGAGCAATGGCGTTGACACAGTAAACTTGGTGGCCTTTATGTCCAAAAGCACTTTGAATATGACGAAATAATCGTCCTAAAGCAGACACATTGTGGTGTTTAGAGTGAATGAAGCTGGGGACGGTAAATGAGTCGTGACTCTAAAATTATGAAACGCTGCCAATTCATACAGAAACACGCGTATTGACTGTATAAATTATGCCAAGCCAAACTTGGAAGTTCCTTTTCCTTCATTATTTAGAGAATTCAAGCTTGTGTAAGCAACTCATTAGGTTCTCATAAAATAAATTTTCCAATGTCATTCTTCAAATCTCCGAATTTAAGATTGACTTACTTTTAACACAAAATGTGTTTATTTGTAAAATGTCCTTTCCTTCAAACACCTACAGAGTCCGCTGATTATCCACCCATTTCACGCATTTCCACAATTCTGTATAATAAGGTCATTGCCAAACAAGTCTAATTACTCTCTTAACTCTTCCTTTGGCAAATTGTTATATGCACCAAAGTGAGTTATAATGACATAATGTATTGCTGTGCACGCGTCCCAGCGCAATAGAAATTGCAACAGCAAAATCAAATACCTTGGAATATTTGATGTAAAGCCACATCCCACATCATTTTTTTCCGCCCCGTGAATTATGAATTTTCAATTTTACCGATTCAAATATTAGTTTTTTATGAAGTTACGCCATAATGATCAGAAGCATTCATGATCAAATACATAAACCTGCAAAATAATTCATTAAATATTTAACGAGAATATCGAGGTATCGACCGAACAAATTGATTAATCTGATCATAAATTTTAAACTATTTAACAATGGAAACTACTACGTGGTCATCCACAACTTAGGCACTTTCTAATTGACCAATTTTGGTCGTGGTTCGGGTTAATAAATGACACGTCTCCATCCTTATAAGAAGTATTATGAAATAAAATATTCTGCTTTATCAGGAAATGATTGAATGAAATTGATAGAAATACTCATGATTCAAAGCTATCAAAACTTTCAAATTCCTCGGATCAATGATCAATCATTTAGCCACTGTTATCATTATGGTGAAACGAGGCATCATTTTAACCGCTCTTGTGATTTTACTCATCGGCAATCTTAAAGTAAATGAGTCACTCGAACTTGTCATTACATTTTCATTTTCCTTATCCGAAATGAGTCACTGCAAAATTTCAAATGAAAACTCATTATTGTTTCTCTACAAAGGAAAAATAATGATCTGTAGAGTAGGAGCTTTTTTACAATCAGTGCAAATTGCCGGCATGACTAATCCCTACATGAAGTTTAAAAGGCGAATCATTTTCCTAAACCACTCCAGAACTAAAGACTCAACAACTTGCTTTCAAATGAACACGGAAAATTAAGACTAATATTTTGTGCATCACACACACAAACATCAAGGTCAGTTTTCTTCCACGCATTAATTCAGAGGAAATTCAGACAAAGGAACCCACGACAAGATGACATCAGAGGAGTTCTTTTCACCAATTTGTAAGTTCCGTTTGTGGTACGGAGATCTGCTTACTACCTCATTATTATTAATGATCGCTCAATGCAAAAATTGAAACTGTGAGTCAAAATTTTATCTTGAAGGATTTAGTTGGAACCTTGCGGAGATCACTGGATATTTCCCAAACCGAAACCACAATGTTTGAATGATTGGTAGACGTGTTATTAAAACAATGCACTTAAATTCCTCAATCTGCCCTTTGAATTTTACTGTCCCACTCTTGCAAAATAGGTAGACGTTAAGAGTTGCTTTCACGCTCACATATTTGCCATCATAAAAGTATGCTTACCTCTCCGGCTTGGCAGGTTATTTTGTTTCTGTCAATTACATTCAGTTGATCTCATTGCTGAGATTTAGACAAGTGAGCGCTTGATTACTTGCAGTTAAGTCTCATCACAATCCCCGTCGTCGCTATTAACGTACATCCTTTACAAAGTATTTAGGTAAGCAAAATATCTTTCCTAAGCGCATAGTTGTCAAAGGTATGGACCTACAGAGAGCTATATGTGTATCCTAAACTGGTAAAGGTTGTGGCACCTGATTCTCGTCTCCTTTCTTACCTTGACTCCTTCTACCCCGCAGTTTCGAAACGAATGGAGTGTTAGGTGATTGCATTTTGCAGCCGCATTTTTGATTCTGAGATTACGATACGATATAAAGTTTGGCTTACGACATGAC